>APFE031189538.1:125047-140318 GCA_000404065.3 Pinus taeda
GGAGCAGAGAAAGAACTTTGACTAGGTTGAATTATACCAGCCTCTAGCATTTCTGCAACCATACGTTCAATTTCACTCTTTTGTGCAAAGGGATATCTGTAAGGCCTGATGTTTGGAGGAACACTTCCTCGAAAATGAATAGCATGATATTTATCACAAATAGGTGGAAGGCCTTTGGGAGTCTCAAATACCTTGGAATGATTGTCCAAGACTTTTTGGAGATCTGGAGAAATAGATGATTTCAATGTGGGAACCTCTAGCAAACATAATTGTGCAATTACACCATGTTGTTCTTCCTTTAGAAGCTTTGTCATGTCGTTAGAGCTGATTATGTTTACCGATTTCCCCAAGTATTGTATCCATTGGACTCCTAGTACAACATCAGCACCACCCATTGGAATGGAAAGCATTGGAGTATTCAAAACATATTCTCCCATGGATAGCTTGATATTATGGCACTTTCCATAGCAATTTATGGTTCCTCCACTTGCAACCATCACTTGACACTCTGGTGCTTGATATAGGAAGCAATGCAATTCCTTGGCTATCTTACAATGAATAAAATTATGGGTACTACCCGAATCAATCAACGCTATTACCTTTTTCTTCTTGATATGTCCTTCTATCTTTATAGTTTGAGGAGTGGTAATTCTGGCCAATGCATTACAAGATATGGTCGGATTCATTTGTTCTTTCTCTGGGATTGGTTCTTGGTGAGTATCCTCTTCTTTTGACGTTTCTTGATCCTTTTCTTCCTGATATTTCACTGCTTGAACCTTCTTCTTCTAGATATGTCCTTCTATCTTAAGAGTTTGAGGAGTGCTAATTCCTGCCAATGCAGTAAAAAATATGGTCAGGTTCATTTTTTCTTTCTCTAGGTTTAGTTCCCGGTGTATATCCTCTTCTTTTGACGTGTCTTGATCCTTTTCTTCCTCCTATTCACAATCTATGTAAAATAATTTCTTCTCAGCACACTTATGACCTTATTTGTTATCACAATTGTAACAAAGCCCTTTTGCTCTTTTTTCTTCCAATTGTTGTGGTGTCAACCTTGTAGGTTGTGGAAGGCTAGGAGAAACAAGACTTCCATATTTATTTTGTTAGGGGTAGACTTCCTTCTTGCCATAATTTTTCTTTCCACTTTTCTTGCCAACCTATATGCCTTCTCCAATGAATTAGGTTCCCTAAGGTGAACCTCATGTTGGATGTTATCTTTTAAAGTATCTATAAAGACATCAACCCTTTGCTTCTCTGGAATATAATTTACCCTTATATTCAATTTTTTAAACTCCTCAATGTGCTCTACCATTGAACCCTTTTGTTTGAGATTTATCAATTGGCTAAACAAGGTGTTTCTCTTTGTATCCTCATAATGTGAATATCATTTCCTCTATGAAAATTGACCACGTGACAAGTGGTTTACGAAAAAAAAGCCCTTTATACCATAAAAATTGATTTGGTTCTAATTATAAAGATTCAATATGTACCTTTTGTAATAATTCCACCTCATGTAGATCAAAATATTGCTCCATCTGTAGTATCCAATTTACTAGATCTTTGCCATCAAAATTCCTCATATCATTTTTTTTCTTGATTTTAGGAGCTTGATCTTGAAAGTATTGTAACTTTGTAATTTTGGATATTTAAGTTCTAAAATATATGCCTGTGATAGCCCTATGAGTCATATTTCTAACCCCGCAAGTCTTATCACAATTGGATTCACGAAGAAAGAGTTATGCCCAATCTCCCACGATGACCTAATTATAGACTGGTTCAGTAGAGCGACCTTGTATGATATGCCACGTGTCACTGTTTCGACCTTAGGTTCTGAAACTGATACCCAACAAACTATAGTTCATCTTCTTTCTGCCACTTTTTATGAAATTTGAATTAGATGTTCCGAGAGACAGTTCTAACGATTTTTCCCAAGGTCACCTATTAGGGATGTAATTCAGGGGCCTGCAGAAACCCTAAATGTGTTGGATTGTATCTCTGAAAATATAGCAAAGAAAAATTTAAAATTCGGGCCCAAGCTTCACCAATATTTCATCTAAAATGGGTTTTAATTTAAGAATCTAAAAATTTGTAGAAAACAAATTATAGCTAAAATTCCACGATGGTCTGTTTGAGATGGAATTCTAGAGCTTGCAAAAACCCTACCTTCCTGAGATCATATCTCTGAAAATATAGTGATACAAGACCTGAAATTTGGACTCGAGGTTCATGACAATTTCTTCTCAAATGGGTTTTTTGTTTATCTTGTGAAACATCACAGAACAAAAAGTTATAGCGAAAATACCACGAAGTCCTATTTGGAGTAGTGAAACCCTAGAATCCAAAGCTTTGATACCAAATGTTATGAAACCAACTCACAAAAAGATAGAAAAGAAAGATCAACACCTTAGAAATCAGCCTCTTAGAGGGGGAAACCTCCTTTACATTACACAAATGAACAATTCTTGGATGATACAAATGACACAACCTTCTTTCTATATATAGGAGTCTAAGGGTTCATAATGTATTCAGAGTCGACATAAAAATAATAATGTAAGGGCACAACAATAAAAATAGTGGACTTATATGGGGCACAATAATAAAAATATGGGGACTACATGGGCACAACAATATAATAAAGGGGTTTCACTAATAAGAATAAGGGGTTACACTAGTAGTGTAGGGACCTAAGAACTTGTGTCATCCCACTATTCTCTCTATTTCTGGTTGGCAAAGCTTCCAAATTCAGTGTGAGATCCAATGATATCCCGATATGTGGCAATATTCCAGTGATGAACCACTCCTTATGTTGCATGTCTAAAATCTCGAACATTAGCCTATCCTTCAAAATCTTAAATCGCTAGTCAGAATCCCACACAAACGCACTTGAACCTTGCTTCATCTTATTCAATTTAGTAATAAATTGAGATTCAAAATTTGTCTTCTAAAACTCCTTGACCAAATGCTGCTTAATATCATTTAGCATCCTATTCTATCTAGCTGAGGTTGCACTCTTAAATTTCATGTACCATGTCAATGTGTGATCTTTGAAAGTAGCTTCCAATTGTGCAATATTTGTCACTTTGTATTGGATCTATTTGGCTTCCAAATAGCCTAAAAAATGAATAAGTGTTGTTCTTGGTCCTAATTCCCAACACCATGGAACATAGTGATCCTTTACTCTCACCATGGAACTTTTCTCAGTTATTTTTTATGAAGTACTCCTAATCACACCCGCTAAAATACTAGAAGATTATGCACTTGTCTACACACCAAACTAAACTTGGGCACCTTGTGTCGCTCTAACTACTACTTGACAAACTTCACTACTACTAGCACCTCCACCCCCTTGACTATAATTACCTTCTACACTATTCATTACCATGTGTTGAGTACTTACCTCTATATTTGTAGACACACATGGGTTTTTGGGTTCGACACCAAGTATGGTCTGACTCCGTTATCCCGAGTCTAGAAACTTTGTGTTGCATTTACTTAGTTGCTCCTCTTCACTCGCTTCAGTGTGTGGGGTACCGAACTATGTTCCCTCATAAATTTGGTCACTCACACTACTCCTTGTCCTTTGGTGGCATTTCCTTGCCACTCTCCCTAGGCTTCTCCTTTTGGTAGGCATTAATGTTGACCGACCCCCTCCCACGTCATCCTGTCAAAACTTTTGTCTACTTCTCAAGGTGCCACCCTCAAAACTCTCTATCTCCATATTGTCTCTTATGTCTCGTTTGTGCAACCTGTTACTTACTATCAACATCCACTGTAGTTTTCCCACCCTTTCTCCTTCCTCTTCTTTCAAACTACCTTTTTGTCCTTCCCCATGTACCCCCTAGCATGCAAATGGTTTAATCGCTCATGTTGTTTGACTCCAAGGGAAAAAAATTGTAGTCATGGAACAACATCTGAATGGATAATCTCAATGACCATATAAATCTGCCTCGTGGTCCCTTCGGGAATTTCCTTTGTGTTGCACTATAGGAAACTGTCGCTTTTATTGTGAATTCAAAAATATACCCTTCCAACACACTTTCAAACCAAAAATATATAGCACATGAAACTTTGTTACTTACTTCTTGCAATTGTCATACCTCCTCTAGAGTTCATCGACTTGGTCCCTCATGGCGATAGGTCAAGTTATTGTCCTTTAGCCACTAAACCTAGCCCGATATAATATTCAAAAATTCTCCAAAGAAGGTTTCGTGAAGTTTAGTAAACACATACTTTTGCAACCATTTCTTTGTGCTCTCTCTCTTATCCCCAATTCATTTTGTTATAAACTCATGCTCCTTCCGCTTAAACCACAAAGTAATCTCTTCCTTGGTGGGATTATGTGGTTTCCACATCTTCATCGTGGAACAATCCCATCATACAATGGTCTCAGTCCTAGCAATGAAACCATATGTTGGCGCATGGGATCCTATAAGACCCAGGATTCACTGCGTAGTTGTCCAACAAACCCACTCAACATAATCCCTTTCGACATCACCAACGGAGTGGATGAAGTCTCACCCAAGAACCTATGGGGACTACTGGAACCAGGTTTCCATAGTCAAATGGGATTACTAGAATCTTGATACAATGAAACTTCAATTTACAACACAAGACTTCAAACACCTATCATCCAATCTCATGCAATTCATTCTAGGACAACACATTGCGTGGAACTTCACTAGTTCTCGCACTTGCTAATTAGCGTGCAGGACATTATCTACAATGGTACCATGGACAAGATATATTAGTCTACTTGTTGGTATTTTCGATATCAACAAAGAAAAATAGCATTCATTGCAAATATGCTCCTAAACATAGTAAAATTATCACAATACTATCAATCCTCTCAGTCATTTGTAATATTCCTAAGGGGAAATTAGCAATGATAAAAAAAAGCATCAATACTACATGCAACACAAAATTCACACATAAAATTAAACACCCAGAAATTCTCTAAACATCGTGCCAAACTAAGCCATTTTCATTATAAATCAATGGGGTACAATATAAGTATGGAGTGAATGCACCTGGGCTTGCTAAAGGCAAGCTAAACAAGTCACGGGTGAAGAAAACAAGTGTCAAATGCTGGAAATATATCCCCCTCAATGCTTTGCACTGGCCCTAGAAATTTGCATTGTTGCCTGGTAAGGCTCTATTATTTGACCCTCCTCCAGTGCTCAAAAAATTCCAATAAATTGACCTCGGTCTCTCCTCAAATAAACCACCAAAACCTAGAAAGGGTTTGGCCTAGTTTTGACCTCTGAATTTACCCCCCATTTCCATGTGCTCCTCCAATAACTGGGTAATTCAACCCACATAGAAATGACACTACTCAGATCCTCCAAAATGATGGTAAATGTTAGCAAAACTTCCCATCGGATGCCTCTACAAATCCCAACTCCATGCAACCCCAAATGTCTATCCACCCATCTCGCACATGTGGCCTAGAAATTATCTCTTCACAAGTCCACGCAGTCCTTGAATTGGTTTCAATGCTACAACAAAAGATGCACAAAAATGTTCCCTACGAACATTCCAAATCTTCAGCAAAACATGGCCCAGTACTCTTCCAGAAAGCCCAACAAGTTTGTTGCTCCACAACCAACTCTCCCAGGAACTGTGTTTCTTTCATACGCCTAGTCCACTCTAGAATAACACAAATTCACCTATATAATCCTTATAGTGTAGCCTCAGGTGTGTAGAAAATATCCCCTAGGGTGGCACTCGAAGTCCCCTGAAGGAGTTGAGATTTCCCTTCATAAATATCGTGTGTTGAACAACACTTTGTTGACCCAGTTAAGCAGTTTTAGCAAACAATAGTTCAGATGTCAAATAAGCAAAAACTGCCAAAATGAGTGCTTCTCCTCCTATTTGTAATTTCTTCACATTTCTTCCCTTGTGGTCTCCACCCCATTAAGCTTCTTTCCCCCCCTCTCTCTCGAAGTCGAATTGTCCAAGGGGTGTGTATTCCCTCGTGGAGTGGACCCCACCTTCCACTAGCTCCACAATTTTCCCCTTTTTCTCTATAGTGGGGTCCCATATTTATCAAAAAATAAATCTTCTTTGACTTTACCCACTTTCCTAATTTGTGGGCCAAAATTTAATATATTTAGGCCAAATTAAAAAATTGGTGTAGCTACTTGGAAATTTTAAGTAGAGGGGATATCACAATCCCCCCCTCCCAAATGTTGCTTGTCCCCAAGAAATTGTAATGATAGGTGTTGTAGAATATGCTTACCCTCCCATGTGGCATCCTCATCTAGCAATTTCATCCATCGCACCAAATACTCCCTGATAATCCTTCTCCTCAATCTCCTCTCCCTAATCTCCAAAATGGCCTCCAGCTCAAGTACCAAATGCCCCTCATCTCTAACAAGGGTAGTTCAGTAGTTGTTATCACATGTTTCCCTAATACCTTCTTGAGGCATGAGACGTGAAATACGTTGCGTACCTTGCTTCCAAGTGGAAGCTCTAGCTCATATGCCACCTCTCCAATCCGCCTGATCACCCTGTAGGGCCCATAGAAACATGGTTGTAGCTTCTTAACCCCCTTTTTCTTAAGCATGGACTGTCTATATGGTTGAAGGTAAAAAAAGACCAAGTATCCTACCTCAAAGTGCCTCTCGACCCTGTGTCTGTCTGCATACATTTTCTGTACATTTTGAACGGTCTGCGGGTTGTCTTTTGAGAGCCTTAAGGACGTCTTGGCTCTCCTAAATCTAATCATTGGACCTTGGTGCCTTGTTGTCTCCAAAAACAAGGTCAGAAAAAGATAAAGCATCATACCCATACTCCCCTAGGTGCAACCACCTCATCCAAGCTCGTTGTTGTTCTGTCACGTAGTTTTGAAGTATCCCTCTAGCCACTTATTGACTATCTCGGTCTGCCCATCTGTCTGGGGTGCTAGATGGTATTGGGAGTGAGCTTAGTTTCCACCAACCTGAAGATCTTCTTCCAAAACACCCCCATAAAATTATTTTCCCTGTCACTTACTATGGTCTTGGGAAGACCATGCAAGCGGAAGATCTGTTTGAAAAATATCTTTGCAACTTATAAAGTAGAGTACCTGGTGGGGATATCAAAGAGATAGGCATACTTCATCAACCCGTCCACCGCTACGTATATGTAGTCATGACCCTGCACCATGGGAAGTCCTGTGATGAATTCCATCGAGACTCTCTCCCATTTCCCCTTAGGAATGGGGAGCAATTGTAGTAACCCAACAGGATGGGTCAACTCTTCCTCGTTCCTCCGGGTAGGCCTCATACTCTTAAACATGCCTCAATGCATCCCCCTTGATGCCCTTCCAAGTGAAATGATCCTTGACTATCCTGTAAGTCTTCAGGAACCCCTGGTGTCCTGATAATGGTGAATCATATGATGCATGGAGAATATTCTCCCTCAACTGCGAACCAAGTACCAAATATATGTGCCCCTTGTAGTAAAATGACATCGGCCATCACCCAGTAGTGCTCATCCCCATGAGTACCCTCCAAGATTGCACACACCTATTGATCCTTGGAGTACTCCACCAAAATTTGTGTTTTCCAATCATGACAGATGCTTATGAGTGAAAGTGTCATGGGCCTCCTGGATAGGGCATCTACCACCATGTTTTGCTTGCCCTTGGCATACTCTATGTCAAAATTGTACACATGAATCCTGCTAACCCACTTATGTTGTCTATCATTGAGGCCATTATGCCCTAGAAAGTGGTGAAGTCTATTATGATCAGTCTTCACTCTGAACCTATTGCCCACTAATTATTGTCGAAATTTGGCCAATGCATGCATGATGACCAACATCTCCTTGTTATAGATCAAGTACAACCTCTCATGACTAAGAAGCTTTTGTCTCTCAAAAGCTACCGAGTGGCCTCCTTATGACAATACAATGCAAATGCCCTCACCTAATGCATCGCACTCCAAGGTGAACAACAGTGTAAAATCAATTAATTCCAACACCAAACAACTGCTCATCACCTCCTTGAAGTGCTCAAATGTTTCCTGTGCCCTGTCTGTCCATGTGAATGCCCCCTTCTTAGTCACATATGTGAGGGGTGTCACTTGCTATGAGAATCCCTTTACGAACTTCCTATAATATGTCCATATGCCCACAAATCCCCTCATCTCAATCAAATTCTGGGGAATTGGCCAATCTCGGATGGTTGTATTCTTCTCTTCGTGCACCCGCACTCCATCCTCTTCGATGATATGTGCCGAGCATAGAATCTAAATCAGCCCAAACTTGTAGTTGGGTAGATTTTAATAGAATTAATGCCCCTCCAAAATACAAATCACCTCCTCTAGATGTTGCAAGTGCTCCTCCCATGCTTTGTTGTAAATCAATATATCGTCAAATAGCACTAGCACAAATATGTGCAATTGCTTGTGGAACACATTATTATATGGAATTTTGACTATTGCAGACAAAGGTGAAATACCTAGATCTACATGTATGATCTAGAACAATATAAGACAAAAAGCTCAAAGTTTTCCTTAGAGAAATTAGAGTATGGGAAAGAAGCCTACCTAGAATCTATAGCAAGTCTTCCTTTCCTCGTCACTTGTAAGCTCCAATTCTATCTCCAAGTGTTATAATTAGAACTTGCACACACAACTAAAACAAGCATAGGATCCACAACGTCCACGTCGCATAATCTAAAATATATATTCAACGAATCAACATGGCATTGAAATACATGAGTGAAAACATAACAAAACAAATATAGGAAAATAATATACTTTTTGTATTGACAAATACAGGAGAGAGTTTACAACCATAAATATAAGTTGACTTTGTAGATGTCTCCCCAAGTTGACTTGTGTTTCCTTGTAACAAAGCACACCTCAACATCAACACTAATGCATGAATATGGTGAATCCTTTAGTGTCAAAGCAACAATATGGGGGCACTATCAATCTCCAAAAGCCAACCCAAACTCTATGGGAGGTAGTAAATATATAGGGTAAGAGTCATACTTTAGGATTTATGATTCTAGGCTTGAGATCCACATATCATGGGATGATTACCTCAAGGGGAAAGAGATAGGGTTTTCAAGATAGGATAATATAGGAATTTGAGATCTATATCAGTGGCAAATAGTTAAAACTACCTGGGAAGCTTATGAAAGAGAGCTTCAAAGATATTTTTTATTTTTCCTGAATTTCTAGAATCAACACACCTACAAAAGGGAGCAACATGTGTTGACCAACACTGGTGCTCAAGTATGCAACATGCACTGAGCGTAGGTGACCAAGCATGCAGGGTGCAATGGGGCTAAAAATAGTGTTTTTGAGCTAATTGTCCCAGAAACTCAGACTTTTTGGAGAAGTGATGCTTAGGCCTTTGCAAAGGGATTATGAAAAAATGTTCATGGATGTTGATTGCTTCGGTTTTTAGGCATTTTGGATTGATGTGACAAAATGGCCGATAACAGATTTCCCCCTAAAGTACAAATTGATAAGTAGTGGTTGAGGACTAAAGTGCTTTACCTTGTGACAAAGCACACCTCAACATCAACCCTAATGCATGAATATGATGACTCCTTTAGGTTCAAGGAAACAACACGAGGACACTATCAATCTCCAAAACCCAACCCAGACCTTATGGAAGGCAGTAAATATATAGGGTAAGAGTGGTAGTTTAGGATTTACCATTCTAGGCTTGTGATCCAAATATTATGGGAATATGAACTCAAGGGATAAGAGATAGGGTCTTCAAGATAGGACCATTCAGGGAAGTTGGTTGATTAGGAGTCAAATTAGGACCAACGAATAAAATTTGGTCAATGGTAATGATTCTTCCTTCATGCAAGAAACACATCACACGAAAGAGTGAAGACACAAGAGCTCTCATGTCATAAACATAGTTACACCCAAGGAGTAAATTAAAATCCAAAGGGCCTTGGACTACCATCACATTGATATAGACAATTTTTCCTCCCAAAGTAATAGGTAATTGAGGAAGGATCCCTAACGTTTGATTGGTTCCTCTGTTAAAAGCCAACATATTCTGGGCAATGGGCACAAGCTGCAGAGAACCTAAAGCTTTACAAGCAGTTGAGGACATAATACTAATAGATGAACCTTCATCTATGACTATGCTAGGTATGGTCATATTATAAGACTGTACTATGATCTGGAAGGGCACATAAAGAGGAAGACGATATCCTGCTAGTCGACTCGAATCAAAGGAAGTGACCATACTGCTTGGAGGGGGTGTCATGGGAATGTGAGAACTTCCCCCTTGTGTTATGGGAATGAGATAAATTCTCCCCTATGTTATGGGAAGAGAAGGATATCCCCCTTGTGCCATTGGAATGAGAGGATTTTCCCCATGTGCCTTTGGAACGAGAGGATTTCCCCCCAGTTCATTGGAACCAGAAGAAATGAGAAGAACCTAAGCGTTATGAACTTCACTCGCTACGAGAAAGGTATGGTCAATTGAAGGTGGAATCAACTCAACCATTTTATCAACCAATGGTTCATTGGGAATAGACTCATGGGATTCAAGTTCAGAGAGAGTGGGATTGATACGAGACAAATTGTGATCAATCACTTCATCAACTAGTGGAGGATTGGGAGAAAGCTTCTGGTAACTAGCCAGAAGCTGTGGCTAATAATCTCTAAGGTTTTCCAACAATTTTGAGGCTTCATCCGTATAAGGAAAAAGGTGAATAGGATGATTCCATTCACATAACCTACAGGGAAACTTAACTTTTACACTTTTTCTTGTGGATCTTACGATCACTGGTGGATGGTTTATCACCAACATGATCTCTAGAGGTTGATGACAAATGTTGATGTGAGCGTGTGGACCACATCTCTAATACCTGTGGAATACTATGACAATCTATAAGAAGTTGATCACCCTTACAAAGCATGCAAGGGAATTTAACTTTATGGGGCTTGTTGGAAAGTTTCTCAACATCAGTTGCATTCATAGAAATGTTTTCTTGGTTTCCCCCTACTTATTTTGCTTCTTCTTCTTTGTCCTTTTCTTCTTCTTCTTCTTATATTTTTTGTTACTAAAATCAAGGCTTTCACTAGGCAAGGACGAATAAAGGGATGAAGAAAAATAGGTGAAGAAGGCAAAGCCTCAAATTTAGGATCAACTCGAGGTTGATGTTTCTCAGGTGGAGGAGAACTTGGTTAAGGAGAAATTTGGACATTCAGAACCAAGGAGGTCAAAAACAACCAAACTAGTAAACCAATGGTAAACCTGGGAAGGGACAACATTGTCATATAAAAAGCACCAATAGTTCCAAAAGGAGGAAAAGGACCAGGATTCCCATCAGAGGCGTTCCCTTGACTGGTATACTCCAAAACTGTTGCCATTAGTCTCAACCTAAAATTCACTAAGGATTTTTTCCGCGGTGAGGATGTTGTTCCATGACCAATTAATTGATTTTAGAAATTAAAGACAAAAAATAAAACATAGGGGTAACTAGGAAGATAAATACTACCAAGTCACTATGAACTGTGATATACCACCTTGGAAAACCAAGGATTTCCGTACATGGAGGCAATCTCCCCAAATGTTGTGTTTGGTGTATCACCAATGACAAGGTGACCAACTCAGATTCCTAAGGTTGGCTGGCATCCTATGGTGGGAGCCCAATCCCCTGCTCCCTCTAAAAATTATGTTTTTCCCATCTCTTACACTAGATTTTTTCTTTGCAATTGTAAACAATGGATGGAGGAAATAAGCCATACAACAAAGGAGGTTAGTTATCAAGGTTTGAACCACTTTACACCAAATAATTGAGGTCTTCATAATTTGCCAGACAATGTTTCCAAAAGGTGGGTTGTTTAGGGTTTTGTGAGCAAATTCAACATGTAGGATACCATCCCAAGTTGACAAGACTCTTTGCCACTAACTTGAAAAGAGGAAAATCCACAATATCAGGGATAAACTTCATCATATCAGCAGAGGTGATTGGAATAATTTTTAGGGTTTTGAGGTCATTTGCTACACATAAGGATAGTCTTACTTCAAAATCAGTTTCTAAAGTAAGTAAGATGAATTTGACAAACGTGAAAGAGGTTTTGTCAATCATAGACCAAGGAACAAAAACCTGCTTCATTTTTTACAAAGGTATGATAAATTGGGAAATATGCAAATTTCTTGGAGACATATTTCAGAAAATCAAAATTTTCCAAGTTTATTTCCTGTTTTAGTCATGATTTTGTGGCACAGGTTCCGAGCAAATGAAAATGAATTTCGGGAAAATGAGAGAGGTTTTTCTTCACGACATCCTCATATAAGACAACCTCTCCTAGTTTTGCAAAATGTTGTTGGCATTATGATTCAGGTGTTGTCCTTGATGGCAACTCACTAAGAGGAATGATACGGGTGATGGCAACTCACTCAGAGGACAGATCACAGTACAGCAGGTAAATAGAGAGATATACGCAGGTTGACCGTGAAGAAAGTGCGTATATACGCGGGTTAGCGAAGCAGAAGGAGCGTATGCGTATACACGTGGGTTAATAAGAGTAAAGGCGCGTACATGTTGGAAATCATGGTTTTGGTCCATGGTATTTGGTCCAAAGTGACGACCCCAAGTATTGGGTTCATGGTATTGTTTCTACATGGTTTTGGACCATGGTATTGAGAGAAGCCTAACCTATATAAGGAGAAGATCATTAGGCAAAAATGTCGGAGCAAGGAATGAATGTCTGACGAAGTGTGAAGATCTAGTATTGTTGGTTATCGGTTTGTGCTGCTTGGATTGGGTTGATATAACAGCGAAGGTACAAGTAATTATCTTTAGATCTATATGCGGGTTGTATGAGGGGAAAGTGCGTATACACGCGGTTCTGGTATGTCGTCGCACAGATTGTCACGACAACGCTCAGACCGAGGGCTGTCACTCTGATCCCCGATCTCTCCGTTTAAGCCTGTCTCCCGCGGCTAAGGGGGGTAGACCCTGTGGGAAAATAGATGACCAACTGTGAATCAGTTGGTTTGGGAGACACGAAAAGAAACCAGCACCAAATGGATTTTATTAATTTAACGGACCAGTGCCTTATGAGACTGATGCTTAAAACGTTACTTACTGGATGTTGCGGAAATATGAATCATACACAGCAATCATTTATCATCAAATAACTTTGAACCATGCAAGATATCCAGTAAACTCACGATGCTTTTAACGATGATCTGGCAAATTTAAGAAATAGACTTCGAAAGATACAACCATGTAAACTTGCACATTAACCAGATATTATATTCAAGCATTCCAGATAAACATTAATCCCAAAATTTTAGCCTCAGCAAAAATAGAACGCGATAAAATTTCCAGGCTAAGACTTCAACTGACAAAAAATTTCCACGATGTTTTTTTATGCTTTTCCGACGAAATTTAACTAAAAACATCTAAGACTAGAACAAAAATTAAATTTAAACTAAAGAAACTTAAAAAGGAAATTTTTATTTGTCCCTTTTTATTTTATATTCTTTCATGATTTTTTATTTTTATATATTATTTTTTTTTTTATGATTTTTATTAATTTTTTATTTTTTATTATTTTTCTAAACAAAAAAAAAATAAAAAAAAAAAACAAAATCTATTTTAAATCTAAACTAAACCTAAATTAAATTAAATGAAAAGACTTAAAACCCTAACTAAAACCCTAAACGATTTTTTCTTTCCTTTTTTACTTTTAAATAAAATCAAACCTAAAAAAGGAATAAAACATATGAAACAAACTAAAATGATTGCATCGTAACCAAACTAAAACTAAATGCAAATACTTTAAAATTAAATCTAAATCAAACCTACGCTAACCCAACGCATACGAATAAAACAAAAACGATGGAAATACGTCAACAACCTAACCTGCGTTGTTTTTACAAACCTCACGGCAGAAGAAAACGGGATGGACGATGGCGGAATACAGGGCTACGAACACACCTGACGTTTGCCTTTGCTGCGAATAGAACTGGAGCTAATAACGACGAAAACCTGGATGGCATATGTACTGATGGCTGGAGCTTATGGTGTGTTTGCAGGTTTTCTTCGTCGGTGGACAGAGGACGGCTTTGCAGTCTCCAGCAGTTTTTGATGGCAGAATGCTCTGACGTATGGTGTTTTGGAAGGGTTTGCAATGTGTGAATGCAGGTGCCGGCATTGAAGACTTTTTCGCTGATTTCTCTCTGTCTGCAAGTCATTACAGTTTCATGCCCTACGTAGCTTGGATGTTGAATGGCGGAATGATAGCAGAACAAATGTGACTGCGTGTGAGGGATGAGAGGATGCAGGGTGGAGAGGAATGAAATGCATGGGGCAATAAGGAAAATCGTAAATGCAGACAGCGTGTGATCGAGGAAAGAATTGCATTAGTAAAGGAAAACTCATTCATTACGCATCCAGGATATTTTAAATCGTTTTGATGTCCACGCTCATGATAGCAGTTGAAATCCCACAGTGGACAGCGGGCAAACGATTTTTCTTTTACGAGCAGCTGACAGCTCTTTGAAATTTCTTTAAAAGATGTTGAGAACCCCGCAGCCTGCAAAATCTCACAAACAGAAGACCCAGAAATAATATACAAAAAATTGAAACAAAACCCTGAAAACCACCTAAAAAAAAATTACATTTATTTACAGATCTTAAGGCTCTTTAGTAGCCAGATTTATCAGTTATCCTCAAATATATTTTCAGAAAGTTTCAGATTTGCTAATGAAATGCGTTAGAAGTCTCTCATGCAAATAATAAAATAAACTGAATGATTGACCCAAGATCAAAACCAGCTGGGCTCTGCAAAAAGTGCTTATGGGAGTTGGTTGGTTCAGCCTAGAACTTCCCCTAACGCCCACTGATCTTCAAGGGTTTCCTGCACAGCTCACTTCAACCGTCAGATAAGAGAGAAAAAGCAGTACTAGATCTCAAACACAATGGAGATACCTGCCATTACATCAGAAACCCTAATACTACTAAAACCCTAGCATGTGAACAAGATACCTATGTTCAACAATACTCTTCATTAAGCTGTCATTAACGGCTAAAAATTAAAATCTGCAGAAATAAAATTTGCTCACAGCACATTAAGAGAGTAACACCAGCAAGCTTTTGACCCCAAAGTCTTCTTTATTAGCACCAGAAAATTTTACAAGAGAGAGCTTCTTCAGCACAAGACTCCGATCCAATTGATGATCTCAAATGACCCTTAGCACCCTACTTAAAGGAAAAAATCCCAACGGCTAGTTTGAGTGATCCATGACAAAACGATCTCAACCGTCGATGAGGATCAAGACATATCTTAAT
>APFE031189539.1:0-24073 GCA_000404065.3 Pinus taeda
AAGGAGCTTAAGCCAAGAGCAGGCAAAAGCAATAGTGATTTTTTGTTACAATAGCTCAGCTATTGCCCTGTCCAAGAATTCTGTGTTTCATAAACACATTGATACAAGGTTCCATTACATCAGAGAATTGGTGAACAATGGAGAAATCGTTTTATGACATTGCAGCACTCAAGAACAGGTTGCAGACATTTTGACCAAGCCTTTGGGATAGAAAAATTTTGAGCTTTTAAGAAAACGTCTGGGTATGACTAATAACCCAGTAGTTGAAATTAAAGGGGAGCGTTAGAATGGTAATTTCAATTGCAGCGTTGCCGGAAGCTGACAGTTGAATAACGACCAAGTTTATTCCTGAAAACAGCCATTGGAGTTTCTTGCGATGTGATCCCATTGCATATCGCACTTTCGCTTGTCACCCTTCGCTGTGTGCCCGTGTTGTCTGCGATACAATATTTGCGATATCGCAGATCGCAAATCGCATGCATGCCTGGAGCCTCAATCTGTTCATTTGAATTCTTCTGATTGCAATGTTGCAATGCGATTTGATTACAAATCGCAAATCACACCATATGTTAATGCTTCATTTTTATTCCTCTGTCGAATGCGATTTCGTGATGCGATCAAATCACAAATCACAAATTGCAAATTGCATAATTAAATGGTTGAAGTACAGGGCTGCAATATGAAATTGACATGGGGTAAAAGTTTCATTTTTGACTGCCATTTTTGTCAATAAAACAGTAAATGAAATTTACTGTGGGTTGGTAAGTTTTGGTAAATTTTTTAATTTTATTAGTTTTTTATCCACGGGTGTAGTTTTTGGTTTTATGACACAAGTAAGACATATGTATTGTAATGTCATGTTGTTCTGTGTATGTAATGGTGTGAGAAATAGGCACAACAGTGCGAAGTACAAAGGGGAGCATGCAGTAGCATGAATGTAATTTTTCTTTTGTTGAATATGAAGTGTATACACAACAGTATGAATCTTTTGTAAATCCCTCTGTGAGAGAGGAAGATCATAATTTGTAACAACAATTTTTTTTATTAATGAATAGAAATCTTTGGTGTGTGAAAAATCTGTCAACTGCAAATAAATTTTAAATTTCCGCTGTGTTAAAGATCCTGTACTCAAAAACAAAACCTCGTTCTCTATTCATCTTTTGTTTTTGGAATTTTACCACAAAAATTCCCAACAACAAAGATGTTAGTATAGGCATAAAACACTAATCACAAATATTAAAAGCACTAACAAGCATTACAAATTCACCCCATATGAATTAATTGTGGGTACAAAATCAATAACTGAAACTTAATAGTGAACAAATAAACAATGAAAACTTGAAAAATAATATATACACACATATAAAAGGTTGGTGTATCAAGAGAATAGCGAAATTAATCTGTAATTGGCACCATATAACCGACGTTTAGCTAACAAGAAATTAAGTTAATATTCAGCCGTGGCATGTGAAAACAACCTCAATTTCAGAACTGGATGTTACGCAAGGAATGGTCAATTATCATTCACTAAAATAATCCATTAAAAACAGTTTTCAATTGACATATCAAAACCATATAACAAAGACATTAACATATACTGCAAAGTTATGCCGAGAGGGAAAACCCTTTTACATATGAAATAAATTGGAGAAATCCATTTACGGAAGGTACCCTTATCCTTCTTTTAAGAAAAATGGTCAAAATCCTTTTAAGGAGATTCGCGAGTCTTTTGGAATCAGGAGCTATTAAATCACTAATCTTAAAATAGGAATACATATATATATAAAGCTCAAACCCTAATTCATAGCTTTAAGCATTTGAGACTACCAAAGTAATAGGGTAAGAAACCCAGAAACTTGGAACAAGAGAGAGTTCCAAAAGGAGTCACTGAAATGAAACCTGAATTCGAACTTCGATGAAGAAACTTCAAAACAATAGACCCAATCTCTCACCTGTAAGAAAAACAAAGAAAATATGAGATTCATAATAATCAAGTGAATCATAAACAACGTCACGACAAACTTAGTATATTATAACCTGTAACAACCAAACCCGTGAAGGGAAGGGGGCCTTGAAACCCTAACGACGATAAAATAATTTATACCTTAGAAATCGTGTTGAGAGAACTGCAAAGCCCAGGATGAGCTCCTGACACCAAAGGAAGATTTAGGATTGTAAAAACAAGGGACAATATTGCAAATAAATTTGGGAAAAGCACCAAAGAATGTGAAAGGGAAGCATATTACCTGGAAAGATGAGGACTATGCAACATTTGGGAAAGTACGAAAGAATGTTAAAGGAAAGCATATTACCTGGAAAGGTGAGGACTATGTTGCATACCGAAGTAGGAATGTCCGAGAGCTGAACTCAATCACCTTCCATATCACCTGACAACCACGACAACCATATCAAACCTTTGTAAGAAATACAAAAAGGAAAAAAAATGCATGGACTCCGTTTTAAGGATAGTTGTAAAATTTAAATCACATGTGAGGAATTGACAGGACTGGAGTTAAAAAACCCTTGGCGTGGAAGTTGCAGAGTTGCAATGAGGGAAGGGAAGAATGATGATGCCGGTAGGGAGCCGACGGTAGGATCAGTTACCATCAACCGCCCCTCCAAAACCTACACAGTGTGATAGAAACCCTAGCACGTAGACGATGGTGATCCAAAACAACTGTTGAACCCAAATAATTGCAAGTTACGGTTGTCAGTATGATTGACAACGATCAAAAATACCTCTTTACCAACCCTTGTATAACTTAAAATTTTATTTTTCAACAATGAATACAATCAGTTTGTGTTTGTGAATATTTCCTATGTTTTACGAGTTAATTTTGAATATAATAGCCACTGTCTACTTGTTCCTTTGGAAATAAACTCACCGAACCTTTCCCCTTGCATTAAAAAGAACTTATATCATTGTAGAATTGAGACGTCTGTGATCTGTCATAGTTATAAGAAGAGTTTCGGCATAAATCACATAAAAGATATCTTTGTCGACGCGTTTCGAACCAACTAGTGTGGTTCATAGTCAGGACAAGTTGAAGAAACAGATCTGGACTAGCAAGTTAAATAGACTGTGCAGATATATAACGGCTATATTTGACCCTAGGACCCAGCCCAACTATATTAACAAATTTAATATTTTATTCATAATATTGTTAATTCTATATCTAGAATTTAGTAAAAATAGGTACAATAACTAGAATTTATTAATTAAATAACATTAGGTTATTAATCAATTGATATTACTGGTTATTATAAATTAGCTATTAGTATAACTATAATATAAAAAATTATTAATAATATGTAATAATCTATTTCTAGAAAATAGTCAAAATTAGATATAAGGAGTAGTACTTTATTTAACTAACTGACAATAAAATGTTAAATGGTTATAATAAATTTATTATTCGATTTTTAGAAATTAGTAAAATTAGGTACAATGTCTAGATCTTACGTAATTTATTAATTAAATAACATCAGGTTATTAAACAAATAGTAATAATGGTTGTTATAAATTAGTTCTTAGTATTACTATAATATTAATTTTTTTTTAATATAATAATCTATTTCTAGAAAATAGAAAAAATTAGTTATAAAGAGAAGTAATTTATTTAAATAACAATAGGTTATTAATAAAATCTTACTAATGGTTATAATAAGTTTATTATATGATTGGGAGATTTTCTTTAAAAGAAGTACTTTGGTTATATAACTATATCGTATATTCATGTTCCAAAAAATAAATAATTTCAAAGGTAATTAAAAACAATAGGTATTTAATTATTGAATTAATAACTAAATCTATCTAACAATTATTTATTAAAGGTATGTTAATTTATGTAAAAACTTTACTAATTTACTAAATATTAAATCATATTTCTGCTTATAAACATTATTAAATTTGTCACTTATTAATACTATTCAAAAGAGTTTAGATTTGCAAATTGAATAAGTTAATAATTTAAAATATATTATATATTATATATATATATATATAATTTTTAAAAATATAGAAAGGCCATACCTTATAGTTGCTTAGATTAAAGGAGCTTGAAAATGACCACTCAAAGAAGAAAATCACAAATCAAAATAAAATGACATTAACCTAAATATAAGTATACATTATAATACAGATACCCCAATAGTAATGACGCAGAGAGAAAACTACAAAACACCAAACCTGAAAAGGACCTTCATCAAAAATAGGTACAATTAAAAAGGGGATTAATGAATATACATTACTAATAATAGTATACACAAAAAGAAAAACAGAGAGCTGATCGACCTAGAAGAAAGCCTCCTAAGTCAACAGAGCGGGGATCCAACTTCTACTGACCTTCCACCCATCATCTCTGTTGAGATTGTTGGGTCTTCGCTCAATTTCAATAGCTTCCCTCAACTTGCGATGATGGAACCAATCCACCCTGGCAATGACTTTGGCCTCCTCGATGCAGACCTGATGTTTAGTCTTGTCTACATGCTCTGCTAGGGCTGAGGATTTAGTTCTTCCATGCCTCAGGTCTGCTGCATGCTCGCAGATTCTCTGTTGGATGGAGCGCCCTGTTTCCCCTATATAGGGCATCCCACAGGAGCAAGGAATTAGATAAACACCCTTCATGTCCTTAGGGTTAACAGGATCCTTCACTGACCGCAGGGAATTACGGATGGTCTTGAAGGGCCTGAAGGTGGAGGGAATATCAAACTTTCTAAGGATTCGCGCAATTTTGTCTGTGGTCCCCTGGATATAGGGAATATGGACACCTAGGTGGCGTTCCTTAGGTTCTTTCCTAATCAATGCATTTTTAGAGGCTTTAAGAAAAGCCCTCCGACCCAGGTGTCTACTATATCCGTTTTCCACAAATACATCAAGGAGGTGGGATTTCTCTCTATCCAGGTTTTTTATATTATAGTTATACTAATAGCTAATTTATAATAACCAGTAATATCAATTGATTAATAACCTAATGTTATTTAATTAATAAATTCTAGTTATTGTACCTATTTTTACTAAATTCTAGATATAGAATTAACAATATTATGAATAAAATATGAAATTTGTTAATATAGTTGGGCTGGATCCTAGGGTCAAATATAGCCATTATATAGCTGTTAGAGTCTCTGCACAGTCTATTTAACTTGCTAGGCCAGATCTGTTTCTTCAACTTGTCTAGACGATGAACCACACTAGTTGGTTCGAAACGCGTCGACAAAGATATCTTTTATGTGATTTATGTCGAAGCTCTTCTTATAACTTATACCATGTTTTCCATTCCTATATACTCTAGGCATGATTACGATTATATTTATTTTTCCATTATAGCACCACAGATAGTTCCATTGAGTATTGTCTTATGCACATATAGGTTTATAAACCTGACACTAAAGGTCAAAGGTGTAATTCTTTACTTTACCACATCCTTCGTTAGCCTGCTCTTGATTTAAACCTTCCCTATTCTACTTTGTTTACCTACCCTAAGGTATTGTCCTTGCTATATTATAATTTGGTTGGGTGCATGGCCATCAAAGTTCTCATTAATTATTTGTAACGTTAATGGAAAATATTAACAAGTTATACCGAAATGCGTATCCTTTAACCCTTATCCCCAAGGCTTCATTACCATACTTCATAAATTTAACACACCTTTGCTGGTTAATTTAATTGATGTTTGGGAGGTAAATTTGGGGAATCCCGTGGCCAATCCCCATGTTCCACTATAACGAACTCCATGTTCTCATCACTTGGGGGAGCTCAAATTCTGGGTTTTTGTGAATGGTGGGGATGAGTAGAAAATATCCGATGGTTCGCTGGCTTTTTCGCAAACCCTAAACCATATTGAACTCCTTTCCTTTTCCATTTGTGAGGGACTCACTCTCTAAGTGATACGCTGAGGAAAAGTACTTTGATTCTTATATGGAATGCACAAAATTTGTTTGCAAAAAGGCAGAGCCTCCAGATTGTTGTACCTGGCATGGTTCTAGCATCCTGTGTGTCAACCCTCTGTTGCACCAACATGAAAAAGAAAGAGCCAGTATCGACTGAGTTTCCACTCCTGGTCATTGTGGCTTCTTCTCCTGCGCGCCCTCATTTTCACCTGATGCAAGTAAGAGTGTATAAATAATAACCCTTCTGGTGTGCTTTATTATTCTAATGGAACCTAAGCTGTTGAGAGGAATTTATAATGTTTATCGTTTCTTTTTTTTCTTGGTTCCAGGTGTCCTCGAATCACACCTATTCTACTACCATGAACCATTCGGTTGTTTTGGCTAGGATTTTTCAGCATTTTTTCTACTGGATCCCTCACAGGTAAATTCATTCTCACTGTAATGTACTTAATAGGGTTATTCCTCTTCCTTTTATTTGGGCTAATGCTTGATTTTTTTTTTTCTTTTAACTTAATTTATTTTCCCCCTTCTTATTTCGACAGTGTGAACTGGGTTCATATACAGATTGAGAAATTATCTTGGAGAGATGGTATCCACCTGGTGCTTGTACAGGTATTGGGTTTAACTATTCAGAAATTACGTTTGCCTCATTCAATTTTGCAGGACCACTGTCATAACTAGTGATTTGTCTGTTGCATAATTTTTAGAAGGAAATTGAGTATTTGATCAAGAACTTATCTTTTCTAGGTAACGTGTTCAAATTTCTATGTATTTTGTTTTGTTTATATTTTTTTGGGTAATACATATTCCACATTGTCGCGTGCATGGTGTATAACTAACGAAAATCAATATTACAGGTAATTTCAATATTTCACACACAAACTTCTCAGTTCAGAGTGAAATTTATTTTTGGCCTGCTAATACATCCGCTGTATGCTCAGGTCAATTCTACATACTTCTGTTTCCTGAAGAATTCCTGATAGGGTAGGAAGAAATACTTCTTTTTTTCTTTTGTTCGCATTCGAATTCCAGTTCCCTATTGTCACCCCTAGCTACAATAGTAAATATTATGGTAAAGTCGGCCTCGTCATGACAGACCGGTCTTGTGTTCGATCTCGAGCAAGGTCGTAGCTCGTCGTGTGAGTAGTAACCGAACCGGGCCAAGCCCACTACCTTTTAAGGTCGTGGAGGCAGCGTAGTGGTAAAGTCGGCCTCGTCATGACGGACCGGTCTTGTGTTCGATCCCGAGCAAGGTCGTAGCTCATCGTGTAAGTAGTAACTGAACCGGGCCAAGCCCACTACCTTTTAAGGTCGTGGAGGCGGCGTAGTGGTAAAGTCGGCCTCGTCATGACGGACCGGTCTTGTGTTCGATCCCGAGCAAGGTCGTAGCTCGTCGTGTGAGTAGTAACCGAACCGGGCCAAGCCCACTACCTTTTAAGGTCGTGGAGGCAGCGTAGTGGTAAAGTCGGCCTCGTCATGATGGACCGATCTTGTGTTCGATCCCGAGCAAGGTCGTAGCTCGTCGTGTGAGTAGTAACCGAACCGGGCCAAGCCCACTACCTTTTGTGCAGTGATGTGCGGTTTGATGGTAGGTTCTCTTGGGCGAAGCCCAGGAGACCGAAGTTCAAATCTCACGGAGTACAGTGACCTGTTATGGTGGCGGCTAGAGGGGAGGACTCCCCAAACCGCTAAGTCTGCTCTTGCTAAAATCATAGGATCTTAGTATACCCGACTTACAGGTGGTTGGATATACTCTTGGTGTTTTAGGCCAAATATGAGGTTTGATCCCGGGTCTCTCTTGGATTAGGCTTGATAGTTACTGTTTCACCATGTGGTTAAAAAAAAATATTATGCTTGGTGTTACTATAAAAATTTGTGTTCGTTAAGTTATTGAACGAGTTCAAGCTAGGGATAGAAGTTGTTCCCTACTATTAAATGAAAATCTCGACCTAAATGTTTCTAGGATAGGAGTTGTTCCCTACTATTAAATGAAAATCTCGACCTAAATGTTTCTGGGTAGTTTTCTATGGTTAATAAATTCAACACAATTTTCTGTTTTTTTCTAATTCTTTCTAAGAACAATGTAATTCTGTTTGTGAGTATTATATAAGCCATCTTGGTAACGGATATTTTTTATTTAATAGATGGTTCTATTCTTTCATTTCAGTGTGGAATTGCTCATGCTTCCATTTACCATTTACTATTCTGTTATGTATGAATGTACTCTATTGCAACTTATAGGATATTATTGATGATATAGCGAACATCCTTTTGTAAATGTGTTAGAAAACCTGCATAGATGAATTTAGCTAGTAAAGGTTGAACACACAGTTTGGAGGGCAAAAACTTAAAAAAAATCTAAAGAACAAAAATAATTATTGATTAATATAAAATAGGTTACAATGCTCATGATATAGAGTCAACTAATACACATCACTTGATGAAGATCCCAAGGTAATGCGTCATAGTGGTGATCAATTAGAGGAATTGACACCTACAACAATTTAAGTTCTCGAGACAACTAGCCACTTGGGGAGTGAAAGGAGGAGCAAATTAGGGAGTAAATCATGCAGAAAGGATCTTACACCAATCTTGTGAAGATTTGAGTTGAAGCCTTGCATGAGAGTGAATGCTCTAACTAAGTGTCCACATGTGTGAGTAATGAATTCCTAGGTGTGTAGTACCTTCAACACCCCCGGTGAACACCACTATTGGAAAAAATAGAAAATGGGTCGTGGCAACTAAGGCCAAAGGTCACCCAAAATACAGTGCAACTTGTACTAAAATTGAGGAAAGAGTGAAAACCTCATGAGAAAACTCCCCCTTCAAAATACAATGTAATAAAAAAAAATGAGGAAGAAAAGATAGTTTCTAAGCAACTGTGTCCTTCACTCCAAGACGATCACGTAGAGTGAAACTTTTGCTGAGTGAATGTCTTACTGAAGATGTTTGTAGTTTGTTTTGCTGAAGGATAGAAGTGCAAATCAATGAGCCAATCAAGTACTAAGTCTCTAATGTAGTGCATATGGATCTCTATGTGCTTCATCTATTGCCGCTGTATTGGATCCCTGCAAAATTTGAGAGTGCTCTGGTTGTCACACGAGATGACAGTGGGCTCGTGGAACTAGACACCCAACTCAGTGAGGAAGTGTTGTAGCCACAGAGCCTAAATGATGATGCTGACTACTCCTGTGTACTCGGCCTTAGCTAAAGAGAGAGCAATAGTAGCCTGCTTCTTGCTCGACCAATAGATAGGGCCAGACCCTAGACTCAGTGAATATCTAGAGGTGGTCTTGCGATCAATGCTGTTCCCCACCCAATCAGAATCTATGAAGCAAAGGAGGTACAATGCAGTGCCTGCTGCATAGTGAATCCCGAAGGTGATGGTGCCCTGCACACATCGGAGGATCCGCTTGGCAGCTTCCTACTGTAGGTCATGCGGCTTGTGCATTTATCTGGAAACTGTCCCTGCTATAGATGAGAGATCTGGTCTGGAGTGGGTGAGGTACAATGAAGATCCCCACTAGCTGTGGGCAGAGAGTACTATCAACTAATGGAGTGTCACCTCCATCCTCACGGTGAACCCCACACAGAAAAAGAGTCAATGTCGGCTTACAGTGAGATGTGAAATCTCTTGAGGAGACCCTGTGCATACTTAGCCTCAGAGAGTTTGATGCCTGTGGTATCCTCGCTGATCTCAAGACCAAGAAAGAAGTGTAATGGACCCATGTTTGTCATCAAGAAAATATCATGTAAGGTCTTCTTTACTGCAGCAATCATTGAAGTCGAGTTCCCAGTGATCAGGAGATCATCCACATAAAAAACTAAGATAAGAAGATAGTCATGTGCCCTGAGCATGTAACCATTCAGATCAGACATACATCTTTCGAAGTTTTGTGATAAGAGAAAAGAATCCATATTCGCATAACAAGCTCTCAAGGCCTTCTTAAGGCCATAGAGAGACTTCTTCAGTGTGCAGACCAAAGATGAATCCTTAATGAAACCATGTGGCTGCTCCATGCAGATCTCCTCAGATAGGTCTCCGTGAAGAAAGGCATTCTTCACATCCATCTGATGTACTTCCCACCCCTGGGCAGCCGCAATGGTAAGTGAAAGGTGTATGGAATCCATATTTTCTGCTAGAGCAAAGGTCTCATCATAATCAATGCCATGCACTTCCTGGAAGCCTTTAGCTACTAACCTCGCTTTTTGTCTAGTGATTTGCCCATCTACAGCATGCTTAGTCCTATAGACCCATTTACATTGGACAAGTTTTTGAAGGAAGGACGACCAGATCCGAGGTCTGGTTCTCAAGGGGGGAGTTGTACTCCTCCTCGATGGCAGACTCCCAGGAGGGATGCCCAACAGCCTCAGTATAAGATTGTGGATCAGAAGATTGAACCAAATGACAATGCCAAAATGGTGTTGGTTCAATGGCAATGAGGGCAAGAGGAGGCTCAATAAACTCTGAGCTTGTCCTATGTGGATCAGAATTATCCCCCACAAGGCCATTTCTAGCAGATGGGTGGTCTTATGCATATATCTCACTTAAGCTCCTTGTTCTGTAATTTATGACACGAGAAGTTGATTCACTGCTCGAGGCCCGATCTCGGCTTGGATGTGGATCATCATTTGCATGCACTGGATTTGTATTTTAAGACTCTATCTTTGCATCTGCATCTGAGTGTACTAAGTCATCACCTCAGTGATGAGGTAGATAAAAGGTGTCTGCTTGCGGCAATTGAGGTGCATGCGAGAGACTTTCCTCAAATTGGACACTTCGCTCAATGATGAGCTTGTCTATAGAGGAAATCAGGAGTCAGTATCCCTTCACACCATCAGGGTATCCAACAAAGATGCACTCAATGCTCTGTGAATCAAGAGCTTTCCACTTTTTAGAGGGGATCCTGTCCCATGCTCGGGAAAAGAAAACACAAAAGTGGGTGACCTATGGTTTAGTGTTGCTCCAAGCCTCAAAGGGGGTCTGATTCTTGACAGATCTATGAGGAGATCTACTCTGGATGTAGTTAGCACAATTATGTTCTTCAGCCCATAACTTATGAGGTAGTGACTTAGCATGCAACATGCAGGAAGCCATCTCTTTGAGAGATCGATTCTTTCTCTCAGTAACTTCATTGTGTTGCGGAGTGTATGGAACTGTGTTGCAACTGTATTTCGGACTCATGGCAAAGGTTTGAAGTTCTGTGTTAACATATTCCCCCCCATTGTCTGTATGGAGGGCTTTGATCTTTCTCTCTGATTGTTTCTCAACTAGTGCTTTGAAATCTTCAAAGTGCGCAAAAACTTCAGATTTGGCCCTGAAAAGATACACCCAAATATACTATGAGAAATGATCAATAAATGTAAGCAAATACCTTGCTTTTTTGATGGAAGGATGAGGAAAAGGCCCCATGAGTTCACTATGGATCAAATCTAGAGGAGAGGATGCTCTGTGAGTCTTGCCAGTGTCAAAACGTTCTCTAGGATGTTTGCTAA
The DNA here is from genome assembly GCA_000404065.3 of Pinus taeda. Classification (NCBI taxonomy): domain Eukaryota; kingdom Viridiplantae; phylum Streptophyta; class Pinopsida; order Pinales; family Pinaceae; genus Pinus; species Pinus taeda. The sequence goes on from APFE031189539.1 coordinate 11,389, forward strand.
GGACACACCCTTCACAAACTCCTTTGAAGAAACTAATATTTGGCAATCCTTCCACCATCTCATGCTTGCTTAGCTACTGCATATACCTATAATTTAAGTGACCAAACCTCTCGTGCCAAAGCCTACTACTATCATCAGCATGTGCGAGCAATAAGGAGGATTCAGATTCAATAAATTCAGAAAATATATATAGTCTAGCTCCATTGTTTACCTCACCGGTTGCAATTTTGGAGCTTCTATGTAGGTCATATATGCTCACTGCATCTGGAGTGAATTCCACTCTCTTTCCGATGCTGAAATGAGTGATCTGATAAACTGAAAGTAGGTCTACTGAAATTTTTGGAACATGAAGCACATCTTCAAAGCTTTTGTGTAAAAGTTCCACTCTACCTTTTCCGGTGACCTCAATAGGTGAGTCATCTCCCATGAATATGGGAGGTCCTTTGCATGCACCCAAAGAGGAATACACTTCCTTTGCAGCAGCCATATGATGTGATGCACCAAAATCTATAATCCATGCATTAGGGGAAGAGTTAATTGCAACTAAAGCATGAAAATTGTTACCTTTCCCATGTGTCGGATCCTTAGTTTTCTTCTTGGTGCCTTGAGGGATGTGGTCCCCAAGGTTTTGCTTTTGAAAGATTTCTGCCATTTGGTCAATTTGTTTCTTCATGCAAGAGGATTCTAGATGGAATCCTCAGTGACACTAGGTGCATTTGTCTCCCTTCTTGCCTTTCTCATTTCTGGAGCCACAGGAGTCATTAAAGGGCTTGGTGTACCCTTCCTTCTTTGGATGGGAATGCACTTTTCCCTTGTCTTTTTGTTGCTTATTTTTCTTATTTGAATTAGGTCTATGATTTTTATTGTGGCTGCCATCATGCGTAGCAAGTGCATGCGCTTTTGGAGGTTTGATTTTCCCCATGTCAATGAGTCCATGTACTCTTTGAGAGAAGGCATAGTGTAGGATTTACTTTTTGTGAGCCTTACTGAATGAAATGTAGACACAAAGGTGGAGTATTCTGGTCCAAGCTTTGACATAATAGAGAGAACTTGATGACTCTTCTCCTTGGATTTGTCAATTCCAGAACCCTTGAGTTGCAACAATAGATCATTATATTTGTTGAAGAAGTCTTGAATTTTGTCATAGTTATGTGGATCCAATGAGAGCAACTCCACTTCAAGCACATGTCCTTTCATCTCATCATGTTTCCCATAGAGTTCTTCAACCTTTTTCCAAATCTCATTGGGAGTACTACAGGCAGATAGATGAAACTACAACTTTGGGGAGATGCACATGCATATGGATCCGTGGGCCTCATCCATGCATTTGAGGTACTTGGATTTCTCTATGGCTGAAGTGGGCTCCACTTCAATAGCCGTGGTAATCTTGTACAACCCTTTCTGACGAACATATAGAGCCATTTGGTCCTTCCTTTCATGATATTTGTACGATGTTAGGATTGATGCTTTGGGAAACTCCATTTTTCTCTCGATATTCAATGTCTCAGTGGTAATACCTACAAAATAAAGTACTGGTGCACCTTTTATCTAGCAACCTGTGGGCACTGATACTATGTAAATGTGTTAGAAAACCTGCATAGATGAATCTAGCTAGTAAAGGTTGAACACAGCTTTGTAGAGAAAAAACACTAAAAAAATAAAAAGAACTAAAAGAATTATTGATTAATAGAAAATAGGTTACAATGCTCATGATATACTACATGAGAGTCAACTAATACGCATCACTTGGTGAAGATCCCAAGGTAATGTGCCATAGTGGTGATCAATTGGAGGAGTAGTCCCATGCATGCATGGACAGTCAAAGGTGCCAATCTCGTGAAGATTCCAATGTTGAAGCCTTGCATGTCAGTGAATGCTCTAACTACGTGTCTGCATGTGGCAGTAATGAAGGTCCTAGGTGTGTAGTACCTCCAATACCTTTTAATATTATATTTTATCTAAGCATCGAATTCTACAACTACCCTCACAGTTTAGTGTAACAATTTAACGTAGGGGTTACAACCCTACTTTGATTGAAAGACCATTTGATTTATTAATTTATTTCTTTCCTTATGGTCTATTCTATACCCAATGATTTCCTTTCATTCCAGTACTGATATTACTGTTGTACCTAAATTAGGGGTTGAATAATCCTTTGTTCTCCTCAAATTCTCCCCCACCTTGTGGAAAAACCTTCAAGATTTTTGATTTTACAAAACTAAAACAAGGTTTAAACCACTGCAGTTTTCTTAAACATTCACTAAATTTCTATCTTACAACATGGAATTATCTCAGTGCAAGGGTTCTGAAAGTTTGATTTGCTTCAACGTTATTTTTCATTGCTCGACTGATTCGATATATAATATCTAGTATATATATACTATATATATATATATATATATCATATATATAATATTATATATGAGGTTATATATAATTTCACCTACCCTTATAGAATTCATCTGGTTCCTCCACCACTAAAGTTTATTAAATTCCATACTCATGCAAGAAGTTTTGCATTTGCATAGGCCTGATCGACTAATATTTTACCTTTTGCTATTGTTGGCTGTGTTCTTTTTTCTCCCGCTCTTTTTGGAGTCCTTTGGGGAATTTCACTATTGTCTATTTTGTTTCTTCCTAATTGTGTTTGGTGTGGTGTGATAGTGTGTTTGTAGAGTACTTATTTGGTGCTCTTGTATTTTTTCTTGGTTTTTCTATTTCTTTCTCCAATTCTAAGATGTCTAGCCCTTTTAGTTCAGCTTGGTTCTTCCTTCATATGTTCGCTGACTGTTGTTCTGAGATAAGCAGTGTCAGTCTTGCTTTTCAAGTCATCCGTCTCTATGTTTTTTTTTCCCTCGGTATTGGGTTTGCTATGGGTTTTCCGCCTGATTTAGAAGTGATTCCCTCCATTTTTATAATAATAGCATAAAATCTCCTATATGCTAGAGTTTGTTATTGATTTCCTTCAACCGTGTTGCTAGCTATAATTCAAGTTGTACAACTACCCTAGGTAGTATTTTTAGTCATTGTGATCCTTCCTTCTAGCAGGATCCAAATCCTGCACATAGAGTTTCAATGCATATACTATTTAAGTCTCTTTTCTTCCATTATGAATCATCAACATAAATTTTCTTGCGCTCACAAAAAAAATTATTTTTTCTGTTGTAAATGAAGAGATTGGCTCTCTTATTTAATAATAAAATAATAACTAAACATCCATTAATTCTGCCACTAGAATTATGCTTATATAAAATGTGCAATAGTAAACAATAGAATAATAATTCTATAATAATTAGACATACATTAAGTGAGCCACCACAATTCTGAATATGTAAAATGCTCAATAGTAAACAATAGAATAAGAATTCTATAATAGTCGGGAATTAATAAACAAAATTTATAACCCTAAGCCGACTAGATCCACTTGAGCCAAGTAAATATCTACCCAACCATGAATCTTTTTCCACTGGTTCCTCTCGAGATGAGATCTTCAATACTTTAGAATCAACAACCTCTTGTGATTATAGACAAGGTATTTCTATGCCTTGCTTCACTAGAAAACTTTTCCTTAGCCGCGTCCCACTTTCTATGGTTTGCCAACCCAATAAATAGGATTTTTCCTATACTTCAAAAAAAGTATCTTTCCTTTTTCTATTAAAGCCCGCCTTTTCCTCCCACGGTGCTTTACTCACACTTCTCGGTGCTCTTTCCACACTAAGCGATTTAATAGATCTTTCTCTCCAATACTATTAAATCAAATTTAGCGGCTCCTAAGGAATTTTAGGTGTATTTTTAGAGAAGTTTATATTGACCTTATCCATCACCTTGATTTTGAGATATGGTAAGGATCTATTTAGCTCAAGGATTTCTTTCCCAAGTAATCTCCAATTTTTTTTTATTTCTTAATAAAATTTATTTACTACAACATCATACTTTATTTCAAAGTGAGTTTACTATGGATATCTAGCCATCACAACTAAACAAAGTTTAATTTGAACACATAATATTTACATAGAAACGGAGGGGCATTATATTTCCCCCCTCTTTGAAAATAACACCACCCTTAGTGTTTATTGCTCAACTGCTCCAATTTTGAACAATGATGGATATGCTTTATTCATAGTATTCTCACACTTACAAGTATCCTCTTCACATCTAAAGTGTCTCCACTACACTTTAACCTAAGCGACGACTCAATTCTGGATCATAGTCTCTTTCTGATCCAGGATACAAAGTAGCTCTAACACAAAGTCTCCTTCGGGTTCCACCTATATCAAATTCAATTCAATTACATGAGAGTTATCATTAACATAATTTTTTTATTAAGGATACATGTAAGATATTATGAACTTTAAGATGACTCGGTAGAACCAACTCATATGCCACTGGATCAACTCTGCATAGGATTTGAAAACGCCCATAAAACTGTGGTGCTAACTTTGCCCAAGTAGTGGTTCTTAGAGTAATTTTCCCTTGTTTTACTTGTAAATATACATGGTCTCCAATGTTAAATTATTTATAAATTCTCTTCTCGTCTGAATAACATTTTTCCTCCCTTGTGCTGTTTTGATTTTCAGTCTAATCCTTCACACTACCTATTCCATTTCCTGCAAATCATCCAGCCCCAATACTAATCTATCTTTTGGTTGACCCCAACTGAGTGGTGTATTCCATTTCCTACCATATAAAGCTTCAAAAGGACCAATTTTAGTGGAACATTGGTAGTTATTGTTATAGGAAAATTCTGTTAAGTGCAGAAAATATTACCATTTAGTTAGCATGTTCATAACATACATTTGTATCATATATTCGAGGATATGATTTCTCCTTTCTATTTGTCCACCTATTTGAGGGTGATATGTTGTACTGAAGTTTAACTGAGTTCCCATACCCCAAAAAAAAGATTTCTAGAACTTGGAGGTAAATTTAGCATCTCTATTCGACACTATAGTCTTTGGTATACCATGCAGTTGAAAATTTTCCCTCATGAAAATATTTGCAATCTGGGCAATTCCAAAAGTAGACTACACCGATATAAAATGTGTTGCTTTAGTCAAAATTTCTACCACCACCATGATGGAATCATGTTGGTACTTTGTCCTTGGTAACCCTATAATAAATTCCTTTGAAATTACCTCCCACTTCCATTCATGAATGGGAAATGGATTTAACAATTCAACAGGTTGTTGATGTTCTACCTTTACCTGTTGACATTCTATGATTTTTATAAGTAGTCTGCCACATCATTATTCATTCCTGGCCAAAATACATTTTTCGTCAATGCAGTCATCATATTTTGGTATCCTCAATGACTGACATGTGGTTTCTTGTGGTACTCGTCCAATATAATTTGTTTTAATACATCTACATTAGGAATATACAATCTCTTTTAGTAGGTTAACAAATTTTAAGAATTCTAAGCATATCCCAGAATTTCTTATATAATTTTTTCTTAATTTCTTGATACTCACAATCTTGTTGTAGTTATTTTTTAATTTGTTGTTCAAATTCTGTACTAATGATACTCATAGACCTCCCTATCAAAGCATGAACATGTATACTTATAGAATCAATGATCTTGTTCTGTTTTCCTTTTACGTGTTCGATATAAATTCAAGCTCACTAAGGAAGGCCAACCACATTTCTTGTATAACATTTAAATCAGGTTGACTAAAGAAATATTTCATGCTGATGTGATTGGTTATCAACATAAACTTCTTTCCTAATAAATAATGAATCCACATTTTTAATGCGTGAATTATTATTGCCAACTCCAAACCATATACAACATTATTCCTTTCATGTTTCTTTAGCTTTCTGGACTCATAAGATATTACTGCACTTTCCTGCATCAACACACCCCTAAGGCCCTCCAAACATGCATAAATACAAACAATTAATTCCCTATTTAGATATGCAATTTTTAATATAGGGGTAGTTGTTAATAGTTGTTTTAACTTGTCAAAAATGTCTTGTCATTTTGCTGTCCATTCAAGCTTTATTCCCTTTCTTTGTAAATAAGTAATTGGAAAAGATAATTTGGAAAAACCCTCTATAAACCTTCGATAGTATCCAACAATCCCCATAAAATGAATGGACTACTGGAAAATCCTTTACTCTGGGCCAATGCATAATAGCCTTGACCGTCTCACGATCCACAAATAATCCTTCCTTGGAGATAAAATGTGCCCCAAATACTGTATTCTATTTTTGTAAAACTCACATTTTCTAAGTGTTGCATATAGATGATGTTCTCTTATGGTTTGTAACACTAGTTTGAGATTTTCTTTTGCTCTTCTTCATCTTTCGAGTACACTAGGATGTCATCTATGAACACTAGCACAAACGTGTCTAGATATTCGTGAAGTATGTTATTCATTAGAGACATGAAAGTTCTTGATGCGTTAGTGAGACCAAAGGGCAACACTATGAACTCATATTGATCATATCAGGTTCTGAAAGTTGTCTTGTGGATATATTCATCTCTAATATGAAAGTAATGATAACTAGTCCTCAAATCTATTTTTTAAAATATAGTTGCTCCCCTTACTTGATCAAACAAGTCGTATATTCGGGGCAACACATATTTATTATTGATAGTTAACATATTCAATGTTTTATAAATGATGCACATTCTAAATGTGCCATATTTTTTATTAAAAAATAGTACAAACCCCACCCCCCCAACGGTGAAACACTAGGCCTGATGTAACACTTGTCTAGTAATTCATGTAACTGCATTTTTAACTCTACTAACTATGGTATGCTCATTTGATAAGGAGCTTTAGACATGGGGGTGGCACCTGGTACTAAATTGATAGAGAAATCTATATCTATAAGAGAAGGTAATCTGAGGTTTTCCTCTCGAAATAATCTTGAAATTCACTAATGACAAGTAGGGTCCCTGAATTTTCTTTTCCTGTTAAATTTTCATTTGTTTCCACGTGTACCAAGTACACTTGAAATCCTTTTCTTTTAGTCCTTTTTAATTGTAAAGATGAGATTTGTTGGAGGGATATTGATTTTGTTTTTCCTCTAATTATTCTAGGTTGTCCATTTTGACCCACACAACTCACTATTTTCTTCAAACAATTTATAATAGCTCCCTATTTTTCCAACCAATTCATGCCAATTAATATGTCATAAGATCCTAAGGGGAGAACATTTAAATCCACCTCTATGGGGTAATCATTTTATTCCACGTGACACTGTCTTATTCGATGTGTTACCTTTGGTTTGGCACTGGTTTCTAACTATACAAACAATGCATTCGAAATTTTTTCAGTTTTCAATTTTTATTTTTTGACAGTTTGTGGTTTAATATAACTCAAGCTAGCCCTCAGATCAATTAAAATAGAAAACAAGTTGGTTCAGAATAGTACCTTCAATCTTAATCATAGTAGATTGATGCTCCACCTATCTGTCCTCTAATACTGCATTGATTCTGGGAATATTTTTGATGATATCATTGATAGTTGTCGCTTTATGAAATGCTTGAATATTTTGAATAGCTCACAGATTGTTCGAACAATCCCTTAATAGGTGGGTTTCACCATAACCTCAGTAGAACAAGGGTTCTCTTTCCTTGCCCACTATGTTCTCTTCTCTGATATGTTCTATGGGCTTTGATCATGTGTGAGATTGAGCATGTTGACTTATACGTCTCTTACGAAATTTCTTTCTCTAAGGATCCTTCCCAATAATTTTAAGATAAGAAGGTTTTTGCCTTTTTATATTCATGACAGGCTTAGTTTTGTTTTTATTCTACCATTGTTTCGAACCTCAATTCTATTTTTGAACTATTGATAACAAAATGTAGCCCTTCTTACGGCTTCAAACTCAATCTAGACTTAGGATTATCAAACTCAATCCTCTCTTTGTAAGTTGTTGGTAAACAGTTAAAAAACGTTTGTACTTTAGCCTTCTCTCCTTTAATATAAGGTACATATCGTAGTAAGTTTGTAAATTTTTCTATGAACTCATACATGGTTATTTGTCCCAACCTTAACTCATGTAATTCCTTAGCACAATCATCATAGTGTCCCTCACTTAGGTACCATGACTTAAACTTTTTCTGAAATTTCTTCGAAGACATTGTCTTCTCGTCCAATGAATGTACACTTTTTTCATCTTCCCACCAAAGAGTAGATTTTCCTTGCAACTGGTAAATAGCCAGCCAAGCCTTCAAATTTTCTTGCTTTCATGCACGTGAAATTATCTTATAATGTTAAGAACCGAAGCCTTTGCATCTTCTTCCTTTTCCAGATCGAAGGTAGGGGGTTTAGTTTTCCTAAAATCTCCCTATAACTCCATTCTCTTCTCTCTTTTATGATTTTGGATATGTATTATTTGATTCTTCTCCACTTTCTGACTAGTCTCACTCTGTTTCCACCTCTTTCCTTTTTAACCCTTCTGGTTCTATGTTTTTATGTGTGGACTTCTCAGTCAATTCCCTTATCATTCATTTCTACTCCTCACTAGCCCTCAATAGGTGTTCGTTGCTATTTCTTGGATAAGTTAGTTCTTGCTATAAGTCCATGACAATCTCCATAAAAAGAGTGTTTGGTGGTGTTTTTCTTCCCCCGAATTGAAGATATATTTCTTCGCCTCATGTTATGGATGGAGGAGCTTTTTCCACCATACTATCACAACGTGCTTCACCTATGTACCTTATAAGACACTACAAACCACTATGAGTACTTTGTAGTAATAATTTTACACACATATTTTTCTTGACTCTAATGGTTCCTTATAGCCCAACGTTAGAACCAGGATCTAATACCACATGTCACATACTTCATTACGACGATACTTTTTTTTTCTTTATACTTAGGGTTATATTTTTCAACAATGAATACAATCAATTTCTATTTGTGAATATTTAGTGTCTTTTACTAGTTAATTTTGAAGATGATAGCTACTATCTACTTGTTCCTTCGGAAATAAACTCACCGAACCTTTCCCCTTACATTAACATAAACTCATAACATGTTTTCCATTCCTATATAGTGTAGGCATGCTTATTATTATAATGATTTCACCACTATAGCACCACAGATAGTTCCATTGAGTATTTCCTTATGCACATCTATGTTTATAAACCTAGCACTAAAGGTCAAGGGTGTAATTATTTACTTTACTACATCCTTCACTAGCCTTCTATTAATTTAAACCTTCACTACGCTACTTTGTTAACCTACCCTAAGGTATTGTAGTTGCTATATTATAATTTGGTTGGGCACATGGCCATTAAAGTGTTGGAAATAATAATCCCAACCACCGCAATAAATAGCCTTACAACAACCATACATGTGAGACATATTTTTTTAGTTTGTGTCTCTGCTTGAAGATAAAGGAGTGAAGTCAGATGTGAACTATTCAGAAACTCAACAAAGGCATTTAAAGAAGCTATGTACTTTGGTAAATAGATATGGACAAACATTCATTTAGCAACCTTTGTCCACACTCTAGAAACACCTGCACGATTCTGAACACACTCAACAACAACATCATATTAATTATTATGCTATGTCATGAATTAAATGTAAAAATTGTATGTTGAGTTAAATATGAATGTAAAAGTCATTTTGACTATGTAGATAGGTTAGTGAGTAAGAGGACAAAAAGAAAAGAGCGCAAGTCTCTCTGGAGAAAATGGTGGAGCAAATTTTGGTGGGCGCATGAAAAAAATAGTTACTCTGTTTTACTGCATGTTATTTCACGTAATTTTAAATCACTGTAACTTTTATTTTACTTGATGAATGAGCGGCAGTCTCATGTAAATGTATTTCATGTTTTAGAATTCAATACCAAGTTTTTATTGTGTTGCTCCAAAACCTACTTCCTCAATTTTTCCATGAGTAAATATTGTTCGCAAGTCTCTGAAACAGCTACGCTGTGCGCGAAATCCAAGTCTAGGAAATAAGCCTTGCGGTGCACGAAGGTAGCTCCGTGAAATCAGCTTCATGGTGCGCCAACCTAGTTTTGAGAAAGTAGCTTTGCAAAAGTCATAATTCTCTGCGTCTCCCCTCCACAAAAATGAAAATTAAATTTCCCAAATGTTTTTCTAACATGGTATCAAAGTAGGTTAAATATTGTTAGAGTAAAAACACTTGTTTTTACTAACAGTGAAAATTGTTTTGAGCACGGATTGTGTTTATCATATTTACAAGTAGGTAGAAAGTTTTTTTTATGCTCAGAAATGGCAATATCAAGCACAAGTTTAAAAAATCCTCAAATACCTCAGTTTAATGGAAAAAATTATGATTATTGGGCTATTATAATGAAGGCCATGTTTTCTTCTCACAATATTTGGGATTTGGTGGAGAATGGTTTTTCAAGAACCAGTAGATGCAGCAACATACAATTCCTTATCTCAACAAGAAAGAGATGTGTTAAGGGACAATAGGAAGAAGGATTCAGAAGCCCTGTTTTATATTTTCCAAGCGGTTCATGAAAGTATTTTCCCAAGGGTTGCAGCAGCAACAAAGTCCAAGCAAGTGTGGGACACCCTCCAAAAAACCTACCAAGGCATGGCAAAAGTCAAAACAACAAAGTTGTAAATGTTGAGGAGAGATTTCAAAACACTTTGTATGAAAGAGTCTGATAATATAGACTTGTGTTTTAGACATGTAAGTGGGTTGGTTATTCAAATTAGGTCTCATGGTGAGACACTTGAGGAAAGAAGAATAGTTGAGAAAATTTTGAGAAGTTTTCCAACAAGGTTTGAGGCCATTGTTGTGACCATAGAAGAGACAAAGGATCTCACAGTTCTCAGTGGATGAGCTTAATGAATCATTGATTTATCATGAACATAGACTGAATAGAGCAGTAAGCTCCTCAGTGGGGCATGCCTTCAAGACACAAGTATCATTTGGTCAAGGTCGAGGCAGAGGAAGATCATATGCTAGAGGAAGAGGAAGAAGCCCACACAGAGGTGGGAGAAGCAGTCCTTCAAGCTCAAATGAAAGAGAAAGTAATCAAAATCCAAGTCAAGGCCCAAGCCAAAATCAAACACAATGTCAAAGGTATGATAAATCGCAAGTCCAATGTCATTACTGTAAGAAGTATGGTCATTATGCAAATGAATGTAGAAAGAAGAAATATGACATTAGTAACAAACCAAGTGTAAATTTCACAAGAGAAAATCAGAACCATGATAGCATGTTTTTAGCTTGTAATGTAGCACAAGAAAAACAGAGTGATATATGTTATCTAGATTCAGGATGTAGCAACCACATGTCAGGAAACATAGAAATGTTTTCTGATCTAGATGAAGGTGTGAAATCTGAAGTGACATTAGGGACTGATAGCAAAGTCTCTATCATGGGTAAAGGAAGAGTTAATATCGTAACAAACAAGGGGGAGAAGAAATACATCTCAGATGTTTACTTTGTCCCCGTCTAAAACATAATCTCATGAGCATTGGACAGTTCATGCAGGAAGGCTACAATGTCTTCTTTAAGAATGATGTGTGGACAATTTTGGATAGGCGTCCAAGAAAACAGTTGATTTCAAAGGTTTAGATGATAGAAAATAGAATGTTTCCCCTAAAAATAATATCAGACATGTAGAAATAAGGTGCACAAGCACAACTATCTATGAACTCACAAGAAGATGGAAGAAAAGAGGTAGTTGTCACACAAGTAAACCTTCAAGCAAATGTAAAAGATAAAAACTAGTTAGGGCACTTGAGATTTGGACATCTTAACTTTGGAGGTTTGAATCTACTGCATAGGAAAGGCATGGTGAAGGGTTTACCACTCATAGAAAAACCAGACAACATATGTGAAGGATGTATCTTGGGAAAGCAACATAGAGAGACATTTCCAGAATGAAATTCAGTGAGGGCAAAGGCACCTTTGGAGATTGTCCACTCAGATTTATGTGGACCAATGCAGACACCATCAATTGGTGGCAGTTGTTATGTATTGACCTTCATAGATGACTACACAACGGATAATAATTGTTCCCTACTATTAAATGAAAATCTCGACCTAAATGTTTCCAGGTCATTTTCTAAGGTAGATAAATTCAACGAGAATTCTCTTTTTTTATAATTCCTTCTCAGAACAATGTAATTCTATTTGTGAGTATTATATAAGCCATTTTGGTGATGGATATTTTTTATTTAAAAAATGGTTCCCTTCTTTCATTTCAGTGTGCAATTTCTCATGCTTCTATTTACTATTCTCATATGTATGAGTACACTTTATCGCAACTGGCTAGGATATTGTTGAAGATGTACTGAGTATCCTTTTAATATTGCATTTTATCTAAGCACCTACTTCTACAATGACCCTCACAATTTAGTGTAACAATCGAACACGGGTTACACTCCTAGCCTGTCTGAAAGATCATTTATTTCATTATTTTATTTCTTTCCTTACGGTCCATTATGTACCCAGGATTTCCCTTCATTCCAGTACTAATATTATTTTGTATCTAAATTAGGGGTTGAAAAATCCTCCACCTTACTTAGCTTCTTCCCTGCCTTGTGGAAAAACTAGGATTTTTTATTTGACAAAATATAACAAGGTTAACACTTTTGTAGTTTTCTTAAACATTCACTAAATATTTTTCTTACTACATGGAATTATCTCAATGCAAGAGTTCTGAAAGTTTAACTACTTCAGCTCTATTTTTCTTGTTTGAATGATTCTCTCTCTCTCTCTCTCTCTCTCTC
>APFE031189539.1:24421-47550 GCA_000404065.3 Pinus taeda
CATTCAATGACACCTCATAAAATAATATGAGAACCACATAAAATAAAATGAGAACACTTTTTCTGTTAGTGGAAATCTTGTTTTTTTTTTTTTTTAAACTATCCATATAACTTAAGTAATATAGGGAATTACACTATACTTGATTTTCTCTCTTCCATAATTATGTTTAGTCTAGTGAAAATAATTTGTTTGAAAAGTTTGATTATTTAAAAATGCATGTGTTCTTTCCTCTCTTGGTTTATCTATTTATGTTCCTCCAATTATAAAATAATAGGAAAACCTTATAGTCTCGATTGGTTGTTTAATCAATAACAACGATAAGAATTCTTATATAATAGAAAGTGTAATTACATGCTTAACACCTAATACTATATTCTAAGTCATTTAACTAACTACTAAACAGTTACAACTCTTCTTTATTAATAGTGTAAAATAATATTTTACAATTACAACTTTTTCTTTATTAATAATGTAAAATAATATTTTATAATAATATATAAAATCTTATTCGAGAATCTATTATTGTCTTGAACCATGTTGTTAGCTATAATTCAAGCTATACAACTACCCTACATAGTATTTTGACATAAGATGGTTCCTTTGTACTTATTTTACTCATTGTGAGCCTTCCTTCTAGCAGGATCCAAATCTTGCAAATAGATTTTCCATGCATATACTATCTAAGTCTATTTTCTGCAATTTACGAATCATAACATACCTTTCTTGTATGTTATCTATTGTTCTGGAGCCAAAATATCAAGGGTATAAGTAGTCGTAATTTCCATTCTCGAAGGTTGGGTGTAAAGGTCTTTTCCTAGTTGAATTCCTAGATAAACTGCTCCTGAGATAAGTAATTCATGCCTAGGATTTCAATGTATTTTAGTGTTTCTTTAAAAAAAATTAATAATCTAATAAACCCTATACTGTTAATAGCTACATGCAACAAATATCTTATGGGAATGGAAGACTGTTGATATTTCCTGTGTTAAAGTAAGTCCGCTTAAATATCGAAATCTGTATGATAGTACAAAATATGAAACAATGTTGACATTTCCTTAGTTAATGCAGGTCTTGTTGAATATTGGAACCTGTTATTATACTATAGGAGATGTAATATCATTGTTATTACTTATGTTGATGTGAATCCTTTTAATTGTTGAACATATTACCTTAGTGAAATTTCTTCACCTTGAATGGAGGATGGGATGTATTTCTCTATGTGTGGGTTGTCAAGAAACCATTATGTGTCTTTTGATGTGATCGTTATGGTGTGTGACATATTCCTCTTTCAATTATCACCTTAATGGGAATAAATAAAAAATTTAAAACTGGTAACCATCACAAGGAAGTAGGAGGATTTGTGGTATAGGACATATTATGAAATTATGCATAATTATCTACTTAACCATGGAGCATGTGGAACCGACTAATAAGGGAAGTATGGGAATTACATATGAGGGCTAAACTAAATTGAGAGGAAGAAAACGAAGAAATTTAGTTGCGAAGGTAATGAAAAGGGTGGTTAGTTCCACCATGAGGCAAGGCTCTAGCATGGAACAGTTCGACCTTGTTGGGTTAGAGTATAACCAGTGGTTCGAGGCAGGGATTCCTAAGAAGGTAGAGAATTAGTTAGCTTTGGCGATGCGGTGGTAAAAGTAAAATAAAAAAAAAATAAAAGAAACTAGTTGCATGATTTAATTTTCTAGAAAATAGAAACACAGTAATAATCTTGTAAATTACCTGCAAGATCTCAAGTTGTTGCATTCATAGAAGGAGACATTCTTTTAACAAATTATTAGAGAAAAAGGAACCCTAAGAGATTAACTTATGTTGAGCATCAGAGAGGAAATCGAAACAAAAAATTATTTTCAACTCTAAGGGAACGAGGTAGGTTTAGTCCTAGGCCGCTAGAAGGGACCAACAACCCGGGTCTCGTCCTGCCCTCTAACCCATTCTTTTCCACAATTTTTTTTTACAAACAATGCTTTGTGAGCACGAGAATAAATTCATTGCGAGATTATACAAATTAGCACAATAATTTCAGTAAAGCCTCTGAATAAAATCATGAATGAAATGAACATAATTAAACTACAATACACGATCTTTTTACAATATGAAATTTTGGAAGAAAAAAATACACACGAAACCTTGTTCTAGATTTTCTAGATAAGCCGTCATAAGATAATCTCAACTAACTGTTGAGGTATTCAAATCAATGTGTATTTATTTTAAAATATATATGTATAAAAAATGTCTTCAGCTAAGGGTTACAAAGACATATAGGGGAGGATGTTAATTAAAAAGTGATGACAAATCCTCCAAACAACTATATCTCACATACCAATGTTGGTAGAAACATGTATAGTTGTAGGGCCGACCGAGACTGAACTATACTTGAGTGAAGACATAGTAAGACAGAACAAGAACTCTAACTAAAGCACGTTTTAATGCTGTGAAGGATATAACCCAGATGCAGATGATGACAAAACCCTAAAATGTTAGAAACACGCACCTACAAACAAGCTCGAAAAGGTCATTTTGATTCTTGAGAGGAGGGTGTGTTAAAATACAACATAAAACATATCAGGGGTAACCGATCTCGAACCAGGGTGGTTTTCTTCAACTGAAAGACTTTACCCTTGAAAATCCTCCAAGCCATATTAAAAAAGACTGTGACTGTGTCCTTTTACCTCCAATTTTGTATTCTGAACTCCCACCAAGACAAATCTTGGTTTATCAAAAGAAGAATTAAAAAAAGTTGAAAGTAGGATGAGTAACCGTTCAAAAATAGTGATATCAAACATGATATTTAACTGAACAGAAGCTGCAACTGCTAAATCTATATGATAACCAGATGAGTCGGTCTATGTTTCAGAGCTTGAGCTAGATGAACCCGAGTGTGAATGAGTGAGTCAAGCAATGTGGAGGGTAGGGAATGATTACCTTAACCATCACAAGTAGAAAATGATGAAATTGGTGACTAGGTGTCTGAAAAAGCTAGCCACCATATCTTTTCCAAGTGAAATACTACCAAAAAAGAGCAATATTAAGTGATTAACTAAAAATGAATAGCATAAATGACTAATTTAGTCTCAAGTTAAAATATACGACTATATAATAACTAATACAACTAAAAATGACTAATGAGAATGAGTAATTTATTCTAGTAATATAAGTATGATTACTTAACAAGTAATACAATAGTACACATTAGTCATTTATGTTAATAATTTTAATTATGTCACTTCAATAATCTAAACTTACAATTGATAAGGTATTCAAAGGTTGTTATAGGTTGGCTGAAAGGTTATACTTTCTTAAACACTTCTTTACTGCATCAATGGACTATTAGAGTTATGGACATTATTAGAGCCTTTAGGGTTATACTCCTTGATCACATTCATAGGGAATTATATTAAAATATTGATAGTTTATCCAAAATGGGAGTTGGCTTATAGCTGGGTCAAATACATTATGAAGAATACATAAAAGGAAAATTTGTTATGAAACCAACTAACAAAAAGATAGAAAGGATAGATCAACGACTTAGAAATCAGCCTCTGCGAGGGGGAAACCTCCTTTACATTACACAAATAAAAAATTCTTGGATAATACAAATGATAAGAACTCCTTTCTATATATAGGAGTCTAAGAAGTCCCAATACAATCATAGCCTACGTAACAATAATATTGTAGGGGCACAACAATAACAGTAGTGGGCTTCTATGAGGTAAAATAATAAAAACATGGGGACTATATGGGCACAATAATACAATAAGGGGGCTTCACTAATAACAATAATGGTTTACACTAGTAGTGTAGGTACCTAACATGCCCCTCTCCTTCAAAAAGTGTTTTCCTCAATGCTTGAGTAGTTCTGGATGCTTCTGTATAAAATTCTCATCCTCCCATCTGGAATCTTCAACGGGTAAGTTTTTCTACTTGATGAGACACTCTGAAATTGATCGATTTCGTAGTTGTTGATTTCACATTTCTATGACTGCTTGGGGTTCTGATATGATTTTTCCTTCTTTATCAAGATTTGGCAATATTGTTTCAACTGGAATATTTTGCAACTTTTGAATGAGTTCCCACACTTCTTTTTCATTTTTCCATTCATTGTTTTCTTCGTTTATCCAATCTAGTTGGATAATATAATTGTCACAAAACAATGCTTCCACATCCTCATCCTTTCTTGAGAGTGCATCTGTAATAACATTTTGCTCCCCTTTTTTGTAGATGATTTCAAAGTCATAACCCAACATCTTTGTGACCCATTTTTTATTTTCTTCTAAAGATAATATTTGTTCTAAAAAGTATTTAAGAATATCATGATCAGTTTTTACCTTTAAGTGTCTTCCCATTAGGTAAGGTATGATGTTTGGAGGCACACTTCCTAGAATCAAATGAATAGCATGATCATGATCACAAATAGGTGGGAGGCCTTTGGCAATATCAAATAGCTTGGAATGATTGTCCAAGACTTTTTGGAGATATGGAGAAATGGATGATTTTGATGTGGGAACCTATAGTGAACATAATTGTGCAATTACGCCTTGTTGTTCTTTCTTTAGAAGCTTTGTTATTCTATTAGAGTTGATTGTCTTTCCCAGTTTCTATGCGATACCCCTTAATTGAACTTCCTTTCCTTCCAAAAAAATTTCATGAAAATTTCTTGAAAATTAAAAGCTATTGTACCCAAGGATCATAGCCATTGGACTCCTAATAAAAAATCAGCACCACCCATTTGAATGGAAAGCATTGGGATATTGAATACATATTCTCCCATGGATAGCTTGATATCATGGCACTTTGTAGAGAAATTTATGGTTCCTCCACTTGCAACCGTCACTTAACACTTTGGCACTACCCGAATCAATCAACATTGTTACCTTTTTCTTCTTGATATGTCCTTTTATCTTGAGAGTTTGAGGAGTGGTAATGAGGGCCAGTGTATTACAAGATATGGTTGGATTCATTTTTTATTTTTATAGGGTTTGTTCCTGGTGCATATCCTCTTCTTTTGATGTTTCTTTTTCCTATTCTTCCTCCTCTTCAGATTCTATGTAAAATAATTTCTTCTCAACACATTTATGACCTTTAATGTATTTTCTATCACAACTATAACAAAGCCTTTTTTCTCTTTTCTTCTTCCAATTTTTGTGGTGTCAACCATGTAGGTTGTGGAAGTCTAGGGGCAACAACACGTCCATGTTTATAGTTGTGAGTGGTAGGCTTCCTTGTTGCCATAATTTTTCTTTCGATTTTTCTTGCCAACCTGCATGGCTTCTCCAATGAATCAGGTTCCTAAAGACGAACCTCAAGTTGAATGTTATCCTTCAAAGTCCCTATGAAGAAATCAATCCTCTGCGTCTATGGAATATCCTTTAGCTTTATATTCAATTTTTTGAATTCCTCAATGTGCTCTGCCATTGAACCCTTTTGTTTGAGATTTATCAATTTTCTAAAGAAGGTGTTTCTCTTTGTATCCTCATAATGTCTTATCATCTCCCCAATGAAAATTGACCAAGTGACAAGTGGTTTACGAGAACAAATCCCTTTATACCATAAAAATTGATTTGGTTCTAAATATAAAGGTGCAATACATACCTTTTGTAATAGTTGCACATCATGTAGATCAAAACATTTTTCCATTTGGAGTATCGATGTTATGGTATCCTTCCCATCAAACTTCCTCATATTGATCTTTAGAATATGGTGGATCCTCAATCCAGTGTTAGATTCTATGAAATCATGGTTAAAATTTATTTTTTTCTCATCATGAGTTTCCTATACTACCTATTCGTTCTTGAAATCTACAATTCCTTTCTTCAAATTTGCTTCCCTTCCATCAATATTAGCTTCCATGTCACATATAAAACTGTTTATCTTAGCTTTGATCGCATTCTTCAAATCATCCATCCAATTTTTCTTACTAGGTGTTTCTATTTTCTTGATTCACGTCATTCTTTTTCTTACTTTTACCAGCTCAATCTTCAATTTGTTGTACCTATGAAATTTACGATCTCCAAGGTCGACAATTGTGACCTGTAGTAGCACTCTGCGACCTCTTTCTAATGCCACTTATTTGCTCGAAATTAGATTCTCCAAAAAAGTGTTATGCCCAATCTCCCAAGATGACTTGATTATATATGTTTTCAGCAGAGATAACTTGTACGAAGTGCCACCTATCACAGTTTCAACATTCAAACCTAAAAAAATTCTCACAAAGCTATAATTTATCATATTTTAGTAACTTTTGATAAAATTTCAATCTAATACTCAGAGAGAAAGCTATGATGATTTTCCCAATATCACTTGTTTGGGATGTAATTTGGGAGCTTCCAAAAACCCTAAATGTCTTCAACCATATCTATGAACATATAGTGCAACAAGATCTAAAATCAGGGCCCAATATTAATTAATATTTCATCTCAAATGGGTTTTAATTTCAGTATGTGAACCGTCATAGAAAAAACGTATAACGAAAATTCCATGATGACCTGTTTGAGAAGGAATTCTAGAGCTTGCAAAAACCCTAACTTACTCAAATCATATCGCCGAACATATAGCAGACAAGGTCTGAAATTTGGACCCAAGGATCATTGTGATTTCGTCTCAAATGGTTTTTTTTTTTTCTTTTGAAACGTCACATAACAAAAGTTATAGATAAATTTCCACGATGACCTATTTTGGAGTAGTGAAACCCTAGAATCCAAAGCTTTGATACTGAATGTTATGAAACCAACTCACAAAAAGATAGAAAGGATAGACAATCACTTAGAAATCAACCTCTTCGAGGTGGAAGCCTTCTTTACATTACACAAATGAAAAACTCTTGGATGATACAAATGACAAGAACTCCTTTCTAGATATAGGAGTCTATGTGATCCCAATACAATCAGAGCCTAAAAAAAAATAATATTGTAGGGGCACAACAATAACAATAGTGGGCTTCTATGGGGTACAATAATAACAACATGGGGACTATATGGGCACAATAATACAATAAGGGGGCTGCACTAATAACAATAAGGGTTTACACTAGTAGTATAGGGACCTAACATAAGTGTTGAGTTATTAGTAGATGACACATTTCCTTTAGTTGAAGACTTAAATTTTCATGCATATCTACATTTTTTTATTATTAGGGGCATATCCATTGAAATTATAGATATTAGTTTTTAACTTAGATACCATGTTATTTATCTAGTTTGAACATACATTACGAATATAGCAGTACTCGATTCTTATGAAATTTTTTGGAATCTTATGGTGATTTTCATATTGCCTGAACATTAGATGTTGAACATATTACAATATCATGTCATTCAGGTAAAGAAAATTTAGTATATGTTATATGATGTAAATTACATCTTTGAATTAATTTTAATACAAAATGATGTCTTTTTCTTATTGGCAAAGAAAAGTATGGCATTTCCCACCAGTTATTAGACATAATTTACATAGGGATACATGCAACTACATGAATCTTTACTTAGTTGCTAAATATGGTTTGATTTCATAGTAATGATGATCATTATTTGTCTTTTCTTGGTACAATATGTGAATATTGGGCTTCCATGATGGCTCTCTGATGGTTGGGATTCCTCATAATAGGCATGTGAACCCCTAGGTGTGCACACAACTTCCTTAATGTGAATATGGGGTATGAAACTTGGTAGGCACAATGTTGTCTATGTTGTATTAAAGTTTGTTGAGGTTTCAAGACATTACCTTGAATCCTACAAGAACATTGTGCCACCCCTTAAACCCTATGTTAAACACTCCATGCTTTGTTGTTGAAGTGAAAAATTAAATTTCATGAAAAAGATATATTTATAATTTATACAAACCATACATCAAATACATGTAATTATGCTAAAATTATACAAAATATCCAAGTATGATTTTCCTCATAAAAATTTCAAATACAAATAAAGAGCCTAGATCCATCTTAACCTTGGACCTATCAAGCGCCGAGAGGGATCCAATATCTGGAGGTGAAAACCTCTTTTTTTTAGTGAACAACTTGACGAAGGTTTTGCACCTCAAGAAATTTGATCCTTCTCAGCACTTGATAGATCCAGGGTTAAGATGGATCTTGGTTGGTTATATAATACTATATAATACTGTATAATATTATATAGTATATATTTTATTTATTTATTTGTCTATTTCTTATTCTCTCTCTCTATTTCACCTCCAAACATGCATCTCTCTTTTTCCTTCTCTTCTCTCTCACACACATCACACAGACACACAGACACACACACACTTCCTCTCTCATCTCTCTTCTCTCTCTCTTCTCTCCCTTTCCTCTCTCCTCTCCATCTCCACCTTTTCCCTTATGCATTTCTTATTTGTTCCCTCTCCCTCTCCCCCTCCATCTCCATCTCTCTCTCCTTCTCTCTGTTGATTCCTCTCTTCCCATTTCTCCTTCTCTCTCTTGATTCCTCTCCCCCCTCCATCTACGTGTCTCCCTCTCTCTCTCTCTCTTCCCATTCTCTCCCTATCTCTCTCTTCCCTCCTCACTTCTCTCCCTCGACCTCTCTCCATCTCTCCCTTCTCTCTCTCTGCCCTCTATATTTGTCACTATCTCCCTCCATCTCCCCCTGCCCCACCTTCCCCCTCAGTTTTATCTTTTTCATGCCTTGGATGCTTATTTAAGATGGACCTATGTTGTTCTTACTAACACTATTTATATTATATAAATTTCACATATTTAAATATAAAAGTATTCTCATTTTTAATTTTATTAAAGCCTTAATTTAATGTCTATGGAAATATTTTTAGTAGTGGTTAGGATAATGAGCTTAGATATATCTCAAAATAAATTATAACATTTTCCCTTTTAGCTTCAATTTAAAAATGCTATAAAACTAAATTAGCATAAATTATTTTTATTGTCAAATATTTTATGGTTTTTGGGCATGTGGTATTGATAATCCATGGTGTTGGCCCACAATATTGTAACAAATTGTATTTATAAGTTAATAATATCCATGGTAAACTGGGAATGAATATCCCTAGTTAAGAATCTGGTCATATTATTAAAATATATTTTAATTGTGAAATAAGTTATGATTTTTGGCATGTGGTATTGATAAGCCTTGGTATTAGCCCCATGTTATTATAATGAAGCCTATTATAATGAAAACCAAAAGAGCTATAAATTATTTAGTGTTATTTCCAAACAAATGAGACATCATTGTTTTTAACTAGTTTTGTTTCACCTAGTGATGGCACTAATATTGCCACAACACTAATATAAGTAGAGGCTTCAGTGCAACACATACTTCCTTTGCAAATCCCTTGTTACGCACACATCAAATATAAAGTATGAAGTACCCTTCTATCCAAAATTGTGTAATTGAGGATTAGATTTTTCATCTTGCAATGTCTTCATGATTAAGTAATTTTCAATATTTGTCATTCATGTTGATTTGATATAACATAGGTTTGAAATTTCTAAGTGATTTAATATAGAACTTGAAGATAAAAGAAATATTTCTATTACATAAATTATTGAGATAAAGTGATTTTAATATTTGGTATGAGCTTGGGGAAGTGTGACCTAAGGGATAAAACTTGTTGCATTTTTTTTGGGATCATCAACTACTGTATCAGTAGGAATATGCCTAGCTGGCATTCCTTTAATAACCTAATCCGAACACCTTCAACAAAAGAAAATGCTAGAGTGATCACTTCATAATAGGTGATATTCCATCATCATGACATAGATGCAAATTCAACCTAACAATATAACACTTAAACAACAAGGAGAAAAAAATCCAATTCATAGATACATACATAAATATACATATACATATACACACACACACACACATAAACAAAATCATCTAAAATGTACATATTTAACAAAATGACACAATATATTCAATATACAAAATGACACCTTATGCCTAAACATGGGTGTATGGCATGTGGCGACTTCTATAAAAAATGATTCTAGTGTAGAAACAACATCTCATGGCCAAACATCATTTGGAATATGATGTTGTATATACAAAATTCGTCTCTTGTACATTTCCACCTTCACCACCATCATTTCAATCGTATAAATCGACCTTTATCCTTTTAGTAGAAATTGGGTGTGCTTCTTCTCTGTGGGGACTCCATAAGAAACAACATTATCTTTAGATTTTTCACATAATAAGTTACACACTTATAAACTAATCCTTTATAATTGAAGCCAATAAAACTCAACAAACATGATCTAATAAATCACAAGGGTGTTTTCCTCCTCCATGCCCCTAACCTCTCTAGTATACCACCCTTTGAGATTTATAAGAGTTAGAGACCAAAATTTAAGAAAAAAAATTCCTAAAATAACTTCAATTCATCATAAAGACAAGAAATAATCAATGAATTATCTCATTTTGTATTTCTTTCCCAATTGTGGAGATTCACTAGCAGGTGGACAAATCCACTATACAACCTGCTTAGAGGAAACACTTATTGTTACATACATTGAATTGGCATCATGGGTTGATGGTCGAGGGATTACATGAGGGCTATGTGTAGAAAGCACTTGAGATATAAAAATGGTAGTCAAAGTGGTTGTGGGGGGTAGGAGGGGAGGTGTAGAAGGGGGATACAAAATAGTCTATTGATGCAACCTTTGTTGGTGGATTGGATGGTGCAGATAGTGAAGGTAGGTGATGATCAAAACCCATGGGTTATAGTGGTGATGGAAGTTCCCCAATCAAGGTAAGCTAGATAACAAACATCAAGGAAATGTGATGATAATGATGGAAAAATAATGGAAGAACAATGAATGGTGGTGAATGATATGCTGGGAGTAACAGTGGAAAATTGAGAGAATAAAGGAATATGAATACACAATTGTAATATTTTAGTTAATTAAGGGGAACATAATAACGAAATACTATGAGAGATAAAACCTTTTGAGGAGAATGAAAGAGAAATTGGTTGAGACGAAACCTACATGTTAAGCCAAACAATAAGTGAGTGAAAAATTAACTGACAAACCAACCTAAATAGAACATGGGAGAAAATAACTGCTCATAGTTGTTTCCGGGGAACTTTTACACCATAAAGAATGATAATGCGGTTAACCAAGTGGTATTGATTGCCAAGAGATCACCTCTTTCATGTCATTTTGGACCATGAAACCAATTTTCTCCTATTCATAGTGAGAGGTGACATTTGTCATTCCTTGTGTAATAAGAAAAGCGTCACTTAACCAACATGGATCCTCAATATTATAAGCCATGGATGAGCCTGAGCTCCACCTACAACAAGAATTTAACCAAGTACCTTGAAATGAAAATGTTATGTATGATCTACAACACCTACTCATAATAAGGGTGACTGATGAAAAACAATAATGGTGGAGCGTAATGCGATGTCTCATCTTCCAACAAATATCCCATCTCAGGAACTACAATGTCAACCTTAATTTTACATTATATTTATACATTTAGATAAAGTAATTTATAGTAAAATTCCTCTAATTTCCTCTATAATTGAGTCCTCTTTTTTAATATAAGCGAGACATGTAATTCCTCCATGACTCAATATGAAGTTGACGTGTAATATTTAAAAAAGAAAGATTAATAATAAAAAAATGTTAGTCATAAATAAAATATTGTGAGTTATTTTTCTCACATTTTCACTTTTGATTATGATAAAAATTTATAATTTCTTTATTGTTCAAAATTATTTCAATATTTTCTTTAAATAAAATATTTTTGTACCTATGTTATTTAATATATCTCAATATAAACTACCACATAGAAAATAAAAATAGAATATTTGAATATTTCAACAAATAAATTATTTCAAAATCTATTTTAAATGAAATAATTTTTATATCATTATATATTTATAGAGAGAGAAAACAAGATATTACTTTCTAATTTTTAATATGTTGTTGATTTATAATTTATTAGCCTCATAAGATGATATATGACATTTAAAGAATATTAGGTAAAATTTTTCTATCTCTAACATATAAAGAATATATACGTTTAACATCTAAAAAAATATAAAACAATATAACAATATCAAACATATAACAAATATTTCAATATCAAAGAATTGCAAATGAAAAATAAGATTTATGAAATTATAAGTTACATATTTTTTTTATCATAATAATTTATGCTATTTTTTAATCCCATTTGACATTCTTCACACTAGATCCATTTGAATCTATATAAGAAAACCTAATAAAAATTAAATATTTAGAATTGTTTTGAGAACACATAATAAATATTCAATCATTTAATAAACCACTGATCAAAGTGGTAGTGTACTATAAAAACTCATATATAAACATCGAAATATTTAATAAACCAATCATTCAAAGAAAAATATAATGAAAAACCACTGATCAAAGTAGTAGTGTACTATAAAAACTCATAAATAAACATTGAAATATTTAATAAACCAATCATTCAAAGAAAAATATAATGAAAATGAAATATTCCGATTTTTTTAAGAATACATAAATAAATATTCTTATTTTCTATTTACGACATTTATATATTAATATAAATTAATTAACTAATTATTTTTATAGTATTGATTATATATATTATTATTTGACACATATAATCTTATAATGCATTACTATTTTAATAAATTAATTACAATTAGGATAACAATCATAACTAATAGGGCATTATACATATATATTTAGGTTAGATTTAATGAATTAATTAGATAAATATTAACATATATATATATATATATATATATATATATATTATATAATTTTACGGGATAATGAGGTAATATCTGAAATTAAATAAATGAATTATTTATACCAGATTAACCTAGCTCTGAATATAATAATATTTTAATATTAATTTAATTGGAGGAAGTTTGACTGGGGTTATTGAATGATTAAGTAGCAGTTAGAGTGTTTTAGCCGTTGGAGTCTCTGACTGGTCTATTTAAAATGCTGAGCTAGATCTGTATTTTCAACTTGTCCTGACGATGAACCACATTGGTTGGTTCGAAACGCGTTGGCAGAAATCTTTCTTATGTGATTTACGTAGAAGCTCTCCTTATAACTATGACAAATCACAAAAGTCTCAATTCTACAAATATTAAAACATTTAATAAAACACTGACGAAAGTGGAAGTGTACTATAAAAACACATAAATAAACATTGAAATATTTAATAAACCAATCATCAAAATAGGTAAAGTTACATGTGAAAACATAAAAATAAACATGGAAAAAAATTAACAAATCAGTCATCAATATGGCATGTCATAATTAAATCCCTGTAGCCTTCTTATTAGCTCCCAAGCAAGCATCAACAATAATGAAGTGGCTAAGACTTATTATAAATACACAAAAATAAACATGGAAGCATTTAACAAATGAGTCATCAAAGTTTCAATTTATCAAATCCGCATCAAACTGGCATGTCATAATTAAAGCCCCGCATAAACAGTAATGGTGGCATCACACAAAAATAAATATTAAAACATTTAATGAATCAGTTATCAAAGTGGCATGTCACAATTAAATCCATGCAGCTTTTATTAGCTATCTAGCAAACATAAACATAGTCATGGAGTGTGGCTTTATCGAAATCAATTAGCTATCTAGCAAACATAAACATAGTCATGGAGTGTGGCTTTATCGAAATCAATGGGCGCTACGGTGTAACATTCGATGCACCAACATCCAGCTTTGGTGCAGCACCATCTGCAATATCAACATAATCGGGATAATCAGGTTCGTTGGTGTAGCACATTCCACACCGAAAATCCATGATCTTCGGTGGAGCATCATCCACTTCACCATCATAACGAAGCTCATTTGTGCAACACCATCCGCGCCAATGATCCTTCTGCGGATCCCTCACTACACACATCAAACAATTTTAAAATTAATAACAAACTATTAAATTATTATTTTTTATACTGTATCTCAGACAGTTTTAGATTAATCAATTTGTTAGAAAATCAAAAGAGGTACAAGTGATTTAGTGGTATTGCCCCGAAAAAAGAACGAGCCACCAATGATTCATTATTGTTTTCCCTGATGATGCCTGCGGGGTTTCTACCTTAATCTTTAGAGAGGCATGATCATTGTCTATGGCTGTTACATGAGATATCATGAAGAGAAAGTAGATGCAAATGGCTGACATTAATACCAGCTGGGAAACCATTGACATGGAACCTAAAAGAAATTGCAGAAAAAAAATGAAGCACGAATTATGAGAGGAGATGGTGAAGAGAACGAGTGAAGATGAAAGTACAAATAGAAATGGGCCTGGAGTTGTACGAATTAAATATAATATTCGTGCACGATTCCAAATCGACAACCGCGTGTAACCAGAATACGATTAAAGCGGATCACGTGTGAAAGTTTGTGAGGCAATAGTAAATTCTTGAATATTAAATGTTTTATGCTT
Source organism: Pinus taeda (assembly GCA_000404065.3). Taxonomy (NCBI): domain Eukaryota; kingdom Viridiplantae; phylum Streptophyta; class Pinopsida; order Pinales; family Pinaceae; genus Pinus; species Pinus taeda. Next base: position 38,848 of record APFE031189539.1, read on the forward strand.
TGGATATTAAATATTGAATTTTTTTGGGAGGGTACATTTGTTTTTGTTTTCCAAATATATATATATAACTTCAACACGTGGCGAGTGTATTCATGATCAAGGGGGCCAATGCTCATTCCAATGGCATCCAACAATTGTGGTTTATAAAGGAAGTTTATTGAAGTCCTTCTTAGCGTGACTTTTTGGATTTTCTAGCAGAGAAAGGGGCTCAAATTTCAAATAGAGAAAGGATTTTAAATAGAGAGAAAGAATTTCAAATTTTTTTGGAGGTGTGTTTTTTGTTTTTTTGTTTTTTTCTTTCATATATTTATATATATAATTAATTCAATATTGTGGGAGTGTTGTATTCATAATCGAGGAGGTCTCCAATCCAAGTCCACCACTAATAGTTGGCCATGTTAATCAAGGAAGTCCCTTTTTTGTGAGAGTGTTTACTAGAGAGATGTTGTCACTTACCATTACATTTTAAAAGAATTACTTAAAATAATAAATTAAAAAAATAGTAAGAATAAAAAAATATTAGTGTCAATTATAAATTAAAACACTTTGATTTCTATCTTGATTTTACCATCCATTTTATATGGAGAAAAAATAATTAAAAAATAAAGACAAAAATTTTCTTTTTAATATAAGAAATATGTATTTTGTTTACTACTTTATGGAGTTAAAAAATATCATGTAAAATAAATATAATTCATATTGATATTACATTATATGTTATTTATTTTATTTTTAGTTTGCATCGATGGGAAAGAAAATATATTTTATTATTAACCGTAAATAAAATATTTAAATATCTTACATGAAGTTTATATAAAGAAAAACAAAGAAATTTAAATTTAAGAAAATATAATTATTTTACTTTTCGTAATATGCATAATTTATTATTTTTAAGATGAAGTTTATATATAACATTTAAAATATATTAATAATAAAAAAAAAAAGAGTTTAACACGAAATATAAAATAGAGAGAATTCTTATTTTGTTAATAGTTTTTTTTAGATTTGTAATTCATTCATTTTTTAATATGAAGTTGAGATGTAATATTCTAAATAGTAATAAGAGAATTATATTGTAACATCACCTATGACATCACCTAGTACCGTTACATGAAAATGCAAGGAGTTAGATTTTTTTTTACACAAATTACCCACGAGTAATTATCTAAATCATTATTACATATCCTTATTAGCCATTAGATAAAATGGTTATCAATACAGTAACTTTTAGTAGAGGAATAGTAAGTTTCATTAGTATTAACAACGAGTGTTGTAGTATATTAACATAAACGGTATGATGTAACCTTGCATATATTTCATGATTCCCTTAACCAGATTAATTAATCACATACTTAACATTACGAACATTGCATGAGGAAAGGAATCAACATCATGAAATTGATACAATAATCAATCACAACATGGAACATTGATATACCATGGAAACCGTGTAGGGTGAAAACCAACAAACATTTAATTTTATTATTAAATTCTCATGAGGATGTTCAACCTTCACTCAATGGGTTATAAGGGAGTCCATCCCTTAACCATTGTCATAAAATATTACAATGAAATATCATTAAAATACAACATACCTAGCTAAAAGTGATTGCAATCATCATGAAACCATTTACCCACAAATAATCACTCTTTATATCCTTCGGACATGATTGTTTCATCAATGGATCATCCTACAACTCGTACTCATCTGTGTGGACCATTAGTTCTTTATCCTCTATAATGTTAAAATTAATTTGTCTATTGCATAAATCACCATCCTTTCCTGTCATTCTTTTCGTCAATAAGCTTTTGTAACATGATTAGATAAAACATTAATCTATCAATAATCAATCTTAAATAGTAATCCTTTAACATCTATTCATGTGCATATGAAATGTAAATAAAATATCGTGACAAGATTTATATAACAACGCTTCTCATACATTAATTATAAGCATATAATTATCAAAGCATTTCAAAATAAATGCAATGCTACTATGATCCTTCTCGCACCAGTACATGTTCATTTCAAAAGGAACACCATTGTAACCATCCATTTTCATTTAAAGGGTACTAGCATCAAGGGGAATTTTTAAAAAACCCCCAAATTTACATGTATAATAAATGGGCAAATACCCATGGCATAAAGAAAAATGTATAGTCTATTTTTTCATTGATATAATATACATATATAATTTTTTGGTAAACCTTTCACTGAATTATAAAATTTTGTTAATTCTTGGTGAATTTTTCACTAGGTTATATGGTATTTCAAATTCTTGGCTAATCTTCTAAAAAAATAGAAAACATTGTAAAATATGGTATTCCTCAATAATGTGTAAAAAATATATTATATAATAAGAAAATTATTTAGTTAAATTATAATATACTAATTTTCCATGTTTCGGAAAAGAAAAGTCACTAGTAATGTTGCTCTAGGTTCTTATTATACAATATTGCAAATGTGTTTGCATGTTTTTATCATGTTTTACGATGAAGGTCTTATCACATCCCAAGGGGAAACTAGTTGGAAAGGAACCCCCAAAGGCATGTGATGTTGAACTAAAGAAAATATTTTTCTCAAACTTGTTCTTGATGCATCTAGATAACTCAATCATATTTATTGTAATTCATATTCTATAAGCTTCACCTGAAAATAAGGACTATGAATATCTATATCAAAATCAGGAATATTTACATCAAATTATTTTGTTTTCCCGTACATCACTTTTCTAAAAGGTAGATACTTCTCCAATTCCTTGATTTAAAATAAATGAACAACTTTCAAATATGGTGCTTCCTCGTCATATGTAGGGTTTTCACCTAATTTTTGGATCATAACTATTGTAGTATTTTTTGCACTTTATTCTACAATTGAAAACTCTAATAATGTTGAATTGGTAAACAATTATTTGAAATCATACAAAATGAAAAATGAAAATGAATGGAATATAAATATGTATTGAAACTTAATTTCCTATGCGATGAAAAAAGAAAGAAGGTAATAACACAAACTCATTAAAAGACTACAATTGGTGAGTTAAAAAATATAACACAAATATAATCAATAGTCTCTACATGTTCATTACTTCTAAAATATGTCACAAAAAAATCATCATCAAGGTATTATTCACTTCAATAATGTTAGTTAACTAAATAGTCTATTTATCTATCCTATGTGATGATTTTTTATATTGGAATGAAAGTATATGATGAATTTGAGTCTCATGATAATAGGACTCCTATGATGAACACATAGGATACTAGTGCATAGATAACTTTTCTCTTAAGATAACTATGCAAATCTCATTTTACTTTCTTAACAAACAATAAGTATTTTCAAAGAAAATATATAATAAACATAGTAGATTCTAAAAGGCGAAGATTATTTTGTGACACCACAAAGTGAAAGAAAAAAAAATATTTTCTTAAATAATAAATTATATAAAGTAAATAATTTATCTTTTATGACTCAAATTTCTCATAATGTCTACATTATTCTTTATATGATTTAAAGATATTTTCCATTTCTTGGAAACCATTTTCTTCTTTCATGGCTAACTTTCCATTACCTTTATATTCTATCTTAATTACTAAACTCATTTCATATTTTATTTCTTTCTTCTTTGTTGACACCTAATCCTCTGTGATTGGGTGAATTTGGAATGTGAACAGTCATCAAGAAGAAGAATTGAGCAGTCACATTCTTGTATATAACAATAGCTACCTAATGAAATAAACAAATCAGTTGTTCTGCCAAGTCTGGAGTTACTCCTGGCCTGACATGGTATCAGAGCACATCTCCTAGGTTCCTTTTTTAGCGTGCCTTGTAACTCCTATGTCCCATACTCTGCCATAACGCATTTGTCTGCTATTGTGCGTCCGTTGGTTAACGCATGACATGGTTAATTCCTGACATGGTGAACGTTTGAGATTATTCAAACTGAGGCCGTGTGAATGGTGGAAGGAGCCATTTCATTTTTTTGAAAAAAACGACAGTAAAACTTTCAGGTATCAAAGCGTTTGAATTGTTGTGTACGCAGGTGTTAAATTAATGTTTATTTGAAACGTTGAACTGCGTTGCATATGCTGGTGTATTAAACTGTATTAAACATTGAATGTATTAACGCTGTATTGCGTTGCATATGTTAGTGTATTAAATTGTATTAAACGTTGAATGTATTAACGTTGTATTGTGTTGCATATGCTGGTGTATTAAACTGTATTGAACATTGAATATATTAATGTTGTATGAAGACTTTGATCATCTGAGGCGCCTCTGAACACTGCATTGCTAACAAATTCCAGACTCGAATTTTCCAAATTCTGAGTCTCGGTTACAGGCAAATCACACAAGTAAATTGTAGTTGATCTTTCGTCGAACAACATGGGCATGAGATCGAACCCGTAACCTGTTGCAAGCTGTGCAACTTCGAGCTTCACGTCCTTGACACTATCAATGCTCTTATCGGCCTCCTCCGTTATCTCTGAATCATTTGATTGACATGATACATGGTATCGATTGTGGATAGTTTCTCGTGTTAAACTATGACCGTATATTCATTGGGCGTTCCTCTTTTTTGGTATTACTTTGCTCCATATTGCCTTTATATAATGGAATGGCATATACTGAATTAAAAAAAAAGGGTTATATGCAGTGACATAGCATATACCGAATTAAAAAAAGGGTTATATGCAGTGAAAATTTTATGATAGTGATAGCATTCCTTTTTAGCAGCAGAAGTTTTTTTCTCTATAAGAGCAAATTTTTTTGCCTTTGTTGGAGGGTTATCAGCATTTCTTTTTAGCAGCAGAAGTTTTTCTTTCTCCACAAGAGCAATTTTTTTTTTTCCATTAGAAGTATTAGTCTATCAGCAAAAGTATTCTTTTATTTTTCTATGAGAAGAAGTAATTTTTTACAGAATGCATTCAATCATATCTATGGTAGGAATAGTTCTCACTGGCAAGGAGAACTATCCTGATTGGTCCCAGATGATACAACACACCCTCATCTTCAATGAGTTGTGGAAAGGAGCGTGTGTCGGAGAAGGAGACAGTGACCCATAAAAGCCTACCTGAGACAAAGAGCTCGCCATTTGGGAAAACAAGAACAACAAAGCGTATGCATTAATTGCAGCATCTGTAAATAAGGAGGTGAATCGCCACATTTCATTATATTCAACTGCCTTTGAAGCCTTACAAAAGCTGAAAGAACTCTATGACTCACATTCTGCACTTGAAGTCGTCCAACTCATGATTAAACTCTTCACTCTTGAACTGCAAAATAATGATCCTCTTGCTCTTGCATCTGAAATGAAGTCCATAATGCATGATATCAAATACACTAAAGTTGAGCTGGATATCTCTCTTATTACTTTTCTCAAGGCACTTTATCCTACATACTCCAATTATCTTGAGTCTTTGCAAGCAAATGGAAATCTCAAAGATATAACCTTTGACTCTATTGTGAAAAGGTTTGCTAAAAGAGAAAAAGCCTTTGGAAAGAAGATAGCCCCTGAATCTTCTGAAGAGACTATGTGCCTTGCTCATAAATAAAAGTATCTTGCTCAAGATTCTACAAGAGGAAGAGGTGGACGAAGAGGAAGAGGAAAATATTTAAGAGGCAAGGGAGGCAGACATTCTCAAGGAGAAAAGGCAGATTTACATTGTATTCACTGCAAAAGAAATGGATCACATGATGCCTATACATGCAAGCTACCATGGGACAAAATTGAGCAGAGAAGAAACCCAATAGAAAGGTAAAACTGATGATATAGACAAAGGTAAAGCACCTAAATCCGCTCACTATGTTGAGGCACAATGTAACCTTGGAGTAAATGAAGATCTGTTCAATACTTCACTTGCTTCCTGGAAAAATGATTGGCTGCTTGATTCAGGAGCAACCTGTCACATGACCCATAGAAAATATTTTTTCGAAGATTTCATTCACAATGTTTATGGAGTAGTATACTTTGCAGATCAGTCAAAAATCAAGCCATTAGGGCTTGGCACAATCAGGCTTAAGCTGCCTGGTCTCTCAGACTTTCTTCTGGATCATGTTCTATATCTCCCAAAACTCAAGAGAAACTTGCTGTCCTTGGTCCACATCCGTGAGCAAGGTCACTCCATTGATATGTTTGATGGAAATCTTGAGGTGAGAAAAGCATCTGATCACTCACTTGTCATGAGGGGAATAGAAGAAGAAAGACTTTTCAAACTGCAAGGAACATCTGGTCATGCACAACATTTCTCATATATTTCTCATCATGAAGAAGGTACACTTCCATCAAGTTTATTATGGCATGCTAGATTTGGACATTTAAACTATGACAATCTCCACTTATTGAAGAAAAATGGTGTTGTTGGTTTGCCTACAATTCCTAGAAAACTTAAGCAATGTGATGCTTGCATTCTAGGAAAGCATAGCAAGCAGTCTTTTCATGATTCACATTCAAGAGCACATAGGAAGCTTGAACTTATTCATTCAGATTTATGTGTCCAATGCCTGTTTCTTCTGCAAATGGAAATAAATATATCATGATATTTATTGATGATTACACGAGAATGTGTTGGGTTTATTTATTGAAGAACAAATCTGATGTTTTTCAAACATTCAAGAATTTTCATAAATGGGTTTGAAATGATGCATAATCTCATATTGGGTCTATTCGCACTGATAATGGAAAAGAATATACATCAAATGAATTTGAACACTATCTTCGCCAACATGGGATTAAACATCAAACAACTGTGCCTTATAATCCCTAACGGAATGGTGTAGCTGAAAGAATGAATAGAAGAATCTTGAATATGGTACAATCCATGCTCTTTTTAAAAAATGTAAAGATAATGTTTTAGGCTGATGCTGTCCTATGTGCTGCATATATAAAGAATAGATGTCCATCTAGTGCTATAAGAAACAAGACTCCTTATGAATTGTGGTATGGACATGTTCCTTCGTTAAAACATCTCAGGATTTTTGGTTCCACATGTTATGCTTTGATACTAAAGGTACATAGAAACAAACTTGGTGCTAGAAGTTGTAAGTGTATCTTCCTGGGGTATTCAAACACCTCCAAAGCATACCGCCTCTATGATGAAGAAAATAAGAAGTTTGTTATATCTAGAGATGTAATTTTTCTTGAATCATCCAAATCTGACAATGTTGTTGAGCGGAAACTTGATCGTTTGGATAGATTCACAAAAACGAAATCATTTCAAGAATTTGAAAATCAGATTCCACATCTTGAAGGGGGGATTCTATGCTAGATCAACATGTGGAATCTTCTTCTGAAGAATACTCTCCCCCGAATGAAACTCCAACAACAGATGATGCTTTAAGTGATGTAATTGATAGAATTGGGAGACTCAATCTTGATTCACTCCCAACTCAATCAATAGAGCAGCCTGGACCATATCAGAAAGGTCCCCCAAAATGGCTGGCAAAGACACTTGAAAGTGTTCAAATCCTGATGAAATTGGAAAAACAGGAACCAGAAATTCAAACTGACAAAATGGAGGTGATGTAGATGACTCTAATTCACCTATTGATATGCATGTTTCTTATGATTGTGAATTGAACTTGTCTACAGATTTTGAACCAACTTCCTTTAAAGAAGTTGCTTCTCATGATGAATGGAAAGAAGCAATTCAAAAGGAGTATGATGCCCTCATAAAGAACGGCACTTGGAAGCTGGTTGATCCTCCATTTGGAACCAAACAAATTGGTTGCAAGTGGGTCTACAAGAACAAGTACAAAGTTGATGGCTCACTTGACAAGCACAAAGCTAGGCTTGTGGAAAAAGGTTTTTCACAGAAGGAAGGGGTCGATTATGAGGAAAAGTTTGCCCCCACAGCAAAATGGGCCACCATCCAAACACTCTTTGCACTAGCAGCTCAGAACGATTGGAAAGTCCATCAAATGGATGTAAAAACTGCCTTCTTAAATGGAGATCTAAAAGAAAACGTTTTTATGTCCCAGCATGAAGGATTTGCTATGAAAGGACATGAACATAAAGTATGCAAACTTGTGAAGTCCTTGTATGGCCTCAAACAAGCACCACAAGCCTGGTATGAAAAACTAACTGAGCATCTTCTGAAACTCAACTTCAATCATTTTGATCTTGATGATGCAACTTTATTTGTCAAGAAAGTTGGCAAAACAGTTGTATATCTTGTGGTATATGTAGATGATTTTTTAATGACAGGGAACAATGAAAGCTACATTGCATCCATAAAGAAGGAATTGGGAAAAAGTTTTGAAATGACTGATTTGGGCTATGTTCATTACTATCTTGGCATTGAAGTAACCCAACATCCAAAGTCCATATTTCTTTCTCAAAAGAAATACATTGGAGATCTGTTGAACAGGTTTGGCATTTAAGAGTGCAATCCTCTTACTACTCTAATGGAACAAAACTTAAAGCTCACATCTATTGAAGGAAATGAATTTGAGGATGCAATAAAGTATAGACAACTTGTAGGAAGTCTCAACTACCTAACTACTATCAGACCAGACATTACGTTTATTGTTGGAATCCTCTCCAAGTTTATGCAAAAGCCTTGTGAGGGACATTGGTCTGCTGCAAAAAGAGTTCTAAGGTAGTTGAAGGGAACTCAAGACTTTGGAATGAAGTATACATAGGTGGATGACTTCAGCTTGATTTCATACTCTGATTCAGACTTTGACGAAGACAAAGAAAC
>APFE031189539.1:54103-68061 GCA_000404065.3 Pinus taeda
AATCTCTTTCCTCTTCATGGCTACCATATATATGAATAGGATCTCAATGATTGTTGATATCTTGGCACATAGTAAATAGAAAATGCACTGCAAAACTGCATATAAATTGCTCAAATATCTCATACATCTCCATATTTCTAAATTGAAATTATTTGAAGTGAATGTTTTCAAAATTTAATTATTCTTTTCTTAAATTCTCAATTTTAGTATACTTTCCTTTTGTTTCAATTCTTGAAAGTTTGGAATGAGGTGGCTGCTTTGATAATACATATATTTTTAAATTATTCGGCTTCAATTTTTTTTTATAAGATGTATTCAGACATCCATTTAATTGTGTTCCAGCTGAATTTTTTCAAATGGTGAGCACTTTATTATTCCAAGAACAAAAACAACCACTTTATCAATTCCTAGTAGAAATGTAATCATAAAATTTGAAAAAACATTGTGAAATTTGATTTTTAATAGGTTGTCTTCCAACAAATGGTCATATAATATATGTTTTCAAACTGCGAGCACCTTGGTATTCAAATAGTAATAACTACTTTATAATTTCTTGGTAGAAAGGTAATTTACATAAAGTGTACAATGAAGATAAAGGGTAAGTACCAAAATAAATGATGGAATTTGGGTTGTATTGAGTTTGGAACGTAGGGATTACTTTTTTATAATAAATATTTTTAAAATTTTCATAGATGTTGACATACTGATGGGTGGAAGATGAAAAGAAAGAATCAAATATCAATTATTTTAACGAGATTGAAAATTCAAAAAATCTATTATCTAGATAATATTTAAAAATGACCAATATATATAAGAAAAGTAATAATTATATATACCAAAAATATATTAAAATACAAACTTATTTGTACCACTATAAATTGATTTGTGACTCATTAATTCAAATTTCACTATTTTTCAAACAACCATATACCACAATTCTCAATCTTGACTTCTTAATCATCCCTCATATATGATTATGCCTAAATAGATGCAAACTTGGAAGATGGAAATAACACTATTCAAACTTTAAATAGATATGATAATAAGGGACTTGAATTTTTAAATAAAAATTAATTATTTTTATATGGCCATTTGTTCCAAAAAATGAGGGTCATTTTCTCGAAATTAATTCCAACACCAATTTTTTTTTTCACCAAACGGGGAGGGTGAAATAACTATCATAAATGCCTATTCTTCAAAATTAGGGTCAATGCAAGGTTGTGACTCCCAATTTCAAGGGCTAAATTTACTTTTCTTTACCCCCCTTCAAATAAAGTGGGTAACCTCCATACATAATTTTTTTATAAAATAAATTTAAGGCTATTTATAAAAAAATTTTCCATGCTAGCATCCTAGCTGTGATTTTATGCATATAATTAGATACACAACTTATTCAAAGAAAGTAAGCCCCTTAACTTCTTCTTTGTGCATGTAACTAATTAATCTTTCCAATACAATACATATTATTATTACTACTATTATGCATGGAAATGAAAATCTCTTTTTCTAAAAACATAATTGAGAAGATAGAACTATTTACAAAGTCTATTGCATACACAATTACACGCTCCATTCTAAAATAAAACTAATATGTTAGTTATTATTTCTTACTTGGGGATATATGTATTTTTCAAAAGGAAAGTTAGTGCATTGATTGCATGCGATTACACGTTTCTATTCCAACATTCAACATAATAATTATATACTTTCCATGCATAATTCTTTTCAAATAATCTAGAATCATAGGTGTAGTTTTCATGGATGCAAAGATAATATCTCCTTTCAAGAGATGAAACACACTATTTCTATTTTTCGTGCACACAAATAACATATTTCTTTTGAAGAAATATCAAACATAGTATTTGTCTTTTATGCATGAAATTAACTTATTTCCTCTCAAGAAATGTGAAGCATAATAGTTCTATTTTGTGACACAAATAACTTATTTCCTCTCATGAAATATCAAACTTAATTTTTTAATAAATCAACTCAATCACTTTATCTTTTCTCAAGAAATTCTCACATGCATTCTTTATGAATAATATCATGGCTTCTTAAATACTTTTGTGCATCAAAAATGTGCTATTTAACTCCATTGTCATTCCTTTTATGGATACAAACACATAATATTTATTGAACACCAACATGGGTTCTTTTCTATATGCACATGATTCATAAGAAAGTTTCCAAGAGAATAGTCCTAGTTCTTATTGTTTAATGCACTGCAATTGATATATTTTTCTTTCCAAAAAGTTAGAACAAATAATTTATATTTTGTCATGTAGTGTTTCTAAAATAGCATGGCTAATGTTTTATGCAAATAACAACTATGTGCATTCTATTACTAAAAACTGATATAATCAATTTTACTTTTTCCATACTTTTAAGTAAGAATATCCTTAAATTTAACACAATTAAAAAATGCAAACACATGTTTTTTCTTTTCCGAAAAGATATTTAAAAAAAAACTTAACAAAATAGATAATACTCATGTAACTTAGTATTTTTCTTTTCCAAAAAGATATTTAAAAAAAAACTTAACAAAATAGATAATACTCATGTAACTTAGTATTTTTCAAAAACAAAGCTAATCACAAGAGTTAATGTTGATGCATGTTCGTAGGAAACTAATGCAACTACTTTAACTTTTAACTCCATTTCAGCAAGTGCTCTTTCTTAAAAAATTAAGAAAGAGTCCTTAACTTTTAATGCATATAAGTAGTTATTTTTTTTCAAAATTCTATTGTATACAAGCTATGATGCAAATAGATATACTTTTGAGAAAAAACATATCAAAATATGTATTTATTTTTTTTCTAAAATTATATAATATATATATATAAATTTTGATTAATACATATATTTCTTTTAAAAAAATATAATATTATTATTTTTTTAATTGGAAAAAATATACTCTTTCTCTCAAGAAATCGAACCCAAATAGTTTTCCTATCCATGCATAGAAACACAAATCTCCTACAGTGTCTTTCTTCACGACAGGAACATGACTATTCAATATGCACAGCTATTCATGGGTTTTCTTTTCAATAAATTAGACTAATTAATTTTCTTTAGTACAAGACCCATGAAAACTTATCGAATGTTAGTTAATACATGGGTATTTACTATGAACAAGGATTCATTTTTTTCTTTTTCAATAAATTATTCTAATTAATTTTATTTAGTAAACAACCCATGAAAACTTATCAAAATTTTCCGTAGTTAATTTATCGTTGAACCCATGAAAGTATTTCATAGGATTATTCTAAAGAAGCCGAATAAAATATTCTTTATTTTACCACGAAAAATTTCTTCCACAAATTCAACACATAGAATGATTATCTTATTATTGAAGAGTTTGTCCTTCTTCCTCAACTCTCTTACAAACATTCACCCAGTCTTCCCGTTTTCATCATTGTCCTCTTCTATGAAATGATTAGAACCAGTCATGTGAAAGCTACGTCATCCCATGTTGATTTCTGGGAGTCATAAATTGCAATAGGAAGATATGTGGTAACAAAAATATATTTAATTGTATTGAAATCATATATATGACTATAAAATCATATAATACCATCGTGCCTCGATTGTTGATAATTAGGGCTCACGGAAACTCCAAATATCCTTCACGAGAGCGGCTCAGCTTTTCCCTCTCAATGATAATTTCATAGAGTTATAACACTAACGGTTTGTTGTGCATATCAATCCATTCCTCATAAGTTGATTTCAAGGTTGAACCGGCCAGTGCAAAATAACTCTACTCTGTTCTATTTTACACAAAATGTTTTCTTTCTAATTTTATCATAATCATCTTTATTTATCCAAAGCATAGATATATGTTAAAATAAAGCAATGAAACGATGGTAACAAGAATTCATAACTACTCCTTGATTCTAACTGTATCTTAACAAGGAGTAACGAAACACCACATGTAAAAACATTAATTTTTATTTATATTTATACAAATCGTAAATGCTATTATGAGGGTTTATATATATATTTATTTATTTATTTAATGTCTTCTATTTTTTCCTTTTTTTTTTTTGAGAAATGAGTTTTTTTTTCTATTTCTTGAGAATATATATACATGTCATTTCAACATGTGGCTAGTGCTTATTCTGACCCAGGAGGTCGCAACATTCGTTCCAAGGCCTACCGCCAATAGTGGCCCCATAATGGAGGAGGTCCCTTTTGTTGTGAGAGGCTCTTACTAGATGTAAATAAATAATTAAAAATAAGGAAAAAATTAATATAATATTAATATTAATATTTTATATATATATATATTAATATTAATTCCTGCTATATATATATTATATTATATATACAGCTACAACATATTCAAGATGTCATGTATAAAATTATATTTGATAGTGATATTAGATGAAACCAAAAATATTTACTTTATCTATAATAAAATATTGAAATGTCCATTTAAATAAAATAGCTTCATATTAATTAAAATTTAATTATAATTATACACACACATATATATATATATCGAGAAAGAGATGTTTTTTACTTCCAAATATTGGAATTTAAGGGAAGCACCTAAAATGAATTCCCAACCTTCATGGAGTTACAAAAAATTATCCCTTTCATTCCCTCGAGATAAAAGAATATCTCTATGGGAAAACAAGGTTCTATTTTTTCATCTTTTTGGAAGAAGGGAAAAGGAAAAATCTACCCTGAGAGATGAAGGATGATGTAAGTGTATGAACCTCGACAATATGCTACCCAAGGAGTGAACCCTAAGCTCAACTAGAGCCAATGGAGAACTCCAACATAGAGAGGTTAGAAGGAATTACGCTGGACTATGGTGTCTTTATGCCTATTAACCGAATCTAATTCATTTGTGTTACCTATTGTTCTTGAGCTGAAAGATCAAGGGGAGAAGTAGTCGTAATTTATGTTCTCGAAGGTCGGGTGTAAAGGTCTGTGCCTAGTTGAATTCCTAGATAAACTCCTCCTTAGATAAGTAATTTATTTCTAGGATTTCAATGTATTTTAGTGTTTCTTTAAATAAAGTTTATAATCTAATAAACCTTATATTGTTAAGAGCTGCATGCAGCAAATATCTTATGGGAATGGAATACTATTGATATTTCCTATGCTAAAGTAAGTGTGGTTGAATACCGAAGTTTATATGATAGTACAAAATATGAAATATTGTTGATATTTCCTTAGTTAATGCAAGTCTTGATAAATATTGGAACCTGTTATGATAATATAGGAGATGTAATATTGTTGTCATTACATGTGTTGGTGTGAATCTTTCTAATTACTGAATCTATTACATTAGTGAAATTTTTCCACCATGAATGGAGGATGGGATGTATTTCTGTGTGTGTGAGTTGTCAAGAAACCATTATACATCTTTTGATCTGACGGTTATGGTGTGTGACATATGCCTCTTTCAATTTTCACCTTGATGGGAATAATTAAAAGCTTTAAATGTAGTAAGCATCGCAAGGAAGTAGGAGGATTGTTGGTATAGGACATATTATAAAATTATGCATAATTATTTACTTAACCATGGAGCATGTGCAACTAACTGATAAGGGAAGTATGGGAATGACATCTGAGGGATAAAATAAATTGAGAGGAAGACAACGAAGAAATTTAATTCCAAATATAATGAAAAGGGTGGTTAGTTCCACCATGAGGCAAGCTTCCAACATGGAACAATTCGAACTTATTGGCTCAGAGAATAGCTAGTGGTTTGAGGAAGGTGTTCATTAGAACGCAAAGAACTAGTTAGCCTTAGCGTTGCAGTGGTAAAAATAAAATAAATGGAAACAAAAGAACCGAGTTGCATAGTTTATTTTTTTGGAAAATAGAAACACATTAATAATCTTGTAAGTTACCTGCAAGCTCTCAAGTTGTTCAATTCATAAAAGGAGACGTTATTTTAACAAATTAATTCAGAAAAAAGAACCTTGAGAGATTAACTATTGTTGAGCATCAAAGAGAAAATCATAACAACAAATGATTTTCAACTCTAGGGTTGTGTGGTAGGTTTAGTCCTAGGCAGCGAGAAAAGACCAACAACCAAGGTTTGGTCCTACATTATAACCCATTCTTTTCCACTAAAAAAATTCACAATTAATGCTTTGTGAGCAAGAGAATAAATTCATTGTGAGATTCTACAAATTGACACAATAATTTCAGTCAAGCCTCTGAAGATAATCATCAATGAAATGAACATAATTAAACTAGAATACATGATCTATTTACATAGGAAAAATACACAGGAAACCCTGTTATAGATTTTCTAAATAATCCATCATAAAATAATCTCAAGTCGCTAATGAGGTCTTCAAATTGATGTGTATTTATTTTAAATTATATATGTATAAAAAATGTCTTTAGCCAAGGGTTACAGAGACATATAGGGGAGGATTTTAATTAACAAGTGATGACAAATCCTCCCAACAACTATATCTCATATACGAGTGTTGGTAGAAACATGTACAGTTGTAGGATCGAATCAGACTGAACTATACCTGATCAAAAACTTAGTAAGACAAAATAAGAACTCTAACTAAAGCACGTGTTATTGTTAGAAAGGATATAACCCAGGTGCAGATGATGACAAAACCTTCAAATGTAAGCAACCTGCACTTGCAAACAAGCTACAAAAGGGCCGTTTGTTTCTTGAGAGGAGGGTGCGTTGAGATACAACATAAAACATATCAGGGGTAACAAAGCTCAAACCTAGGTGGTTTTCCTTGACTGAAAGACTTTACCCTTGAAAATCCTCCAAGCCATATTAAAAAAAGACTTTAACTATGCCTTTTTACCTCCAATTGTGTATGCCAAACTCCCACCAAGACAAAACTTTGTTTATCAAAAGAAGCATTAAAAAAATGGTGAAAGAAGGATGAGAAATGTTCAAAAATACTGATATCAAACATGAAATTTACCTGAGCAGAAGCTATGACTGCTAAATCTATATGATGACCAGATGAGTCGGTCTATGTTTTAGAGCTTCAGCTCGATGAACCCAAGTGTGAAGAGTGATTCAAGTAATGTGGAGGGTAGGGAATGATTAACCTAATAATCACTAGTAGAAAATGATGACATTTCTGACTAGGTGGCTGAAAACGTTAGTCACCATAGCTTTTCCAAGTGAAATACTACCAAAAATTAGCAATATTAAGTGATTAACTAAAAATGACTTAGCATAAATGAATAATTTAGTCTCAGGTTAAAATATATGACTAACTAATAAGTAATAAACCTAAAAATGACTAACATGAATGACTAATTTAGTCTAGTATCATAAATATGACAACTTAACAAGTAATACAATAACACAAATAGGTTTTTTATGTTAGTCATTTTAATTATGCCACTTCAACGATCTAAACTTATAAGTGATAGGGGATTCAAAAGTTGTTATAGATTGGCTGAAAGGTTATACTTCCTTAAACATTTCTTTACTACATCAATGGACTATTAGAGTTATAGAGATGATTAGAGCCTTCAGGGTTATACCCTTTGATCACATTCATAGGGAATTACATAAAATATTGATAGATTATCGAAAATGGGAGTGGTCTTATAGCTAGGTCAAATACATTATGAAGAATACCTATAAGGAGAAGTGTTGAATAATTACTAGAGGACACATCTCCTTTCATTGAAGATTTAACTTTCTATGCATATCTACATTTTTGTATTATCACGGTCATATGCATTGAAATTAGGATACTAGTTCTTAACTTGGATACCATGTTATTTATCTAGTTTGAGCATACATTATGAATATAGTAGTATTGGACACTTATGAAAATATTTTGAATCCTACGGTAATTTTGATATTCCCCTAACATTAGATGTTGAACATATTACAATATCATGTCATTCAAGTCAAGAAATTTTAGTATATGATAGATGAGGTAAATTAAATCTTTCCATTAATATTAATACAAAAATGATGTCTTTTTAAGGAATTTAGACTTCTGTGATCCATAACATTGTTTAGGGAATTTTTCGGCGAAATCACATAGATAATCTTTTGTCGACGCGTTTCGAACCAACCAGTGTGGTTCATCGCCAGGACAAGTTGAAGAATCCAATCCAGCTTGGCTTGTTAAATAGTATGTGCAGAGACTCCAACGACTATATTGCAAACAACTAATTATGACCTAATGACCCCAGTCAAACCCTAATAATTTTGTTAAAATTTTTTAATTACAATATTCCTAGAAAATAGTTAAATTAGATAAATTTTGTAATTAAGGTATCCATTTTTTAATTATACTAAGGTACTTACTTATTAATAAAAAACTAATTCAAACTAAATTACTCTTATTGTACAACCATATATTTATTTAATAATATTTTATTTATTCATTATAAAACTAATGGCCATTTTAATTAAAAATATATCATCTACCAAAGATATAATATATATTTATTAAAAAATCTATATTATTAATAATCTATTTTCAATAATATTTATTTAGCATTAAAATATTCTTGGTCAAATTTTTATTACTAATATTAGAAAGGTAAATTGATAAAATTAGATTATTCATTGTTAATCTAAACTAAACTCGTTTCATTATATGTATATATAAATACAAAGTGAACTAATTCAAACTAATTTACTATTATTGGTACACATAATAATTTATTTTCATTTAAAACTAATGGTCCATTTAAAATTAAAAACTAAAATATATCATCAACCAAGATATAAATTTTTATTTATTAAATAATCTATATTTATTTATCACCAGATTATTATAATGGTACGGAAGTTATCTCTTTATTTTAATTGTACATTAATCATTATATACTATAGTTACATTATCAAGATTATTAGAATGAATTCACCTAATGATTTATTGAGGTTTATAAATATATATATCTAACGTTATAATATTATCCGAATAAAAATCAAATATATAATAGAAATCAAGAGATTAATTTATTAAATTCCAAAATTAATAGAAGAAAGGTTCGAAAATAACTTAATGAAGATTTTATTGATACGACGAATAATATTAAGAAACTAAGAAAATAGAGGGGAACAAAATATACCAATGAGAATAAAAAATGCCTAAAAACTAATCATATAAAAAACCATTCTAATAACCAAAGGGAAAGGACCAAACCGAGAACTTACAAACGAGGGATCGCGGAGGCTAGGAAGACAGGGCTGGGACCCAGCAACTGCTAATCTTCCAGCCATCATCCCTATTAAGATTCTTTGGCCTTTTCTCAATCTCCAGGGCCTCTCTAAATTTGCGATGGTGAAACTGCGCAACTTTAGCAATTACTTGGGCCTCTTCAATGCAGACATGATGCTTAGTCTTCTCGACATGTTCAGCCAAGGCTGAGGACTTGGCCCTTCCATGCCTTAAGTTAGCCGAATGCTCGCTAATCCTTTGCTTGATAGAACGACCAGTCTCACCAATATATGGTTTCCCACAGGAGCAAGGAATGATATAGACGCCCTTCATGTCTTTAGGATCAATAGGATCCTTTACAGACCTGAGGGAACCACGGATAGTATTGAGAGGCCTGAAAGTTGCAGGCACATCGTACTTCTTTAGAATCCTCGCAATCCTATCCGTGGTCCCTTGGATGAACGGCAGGTTGACCCCCATGACATGATCTTTAGGATCTCTACGGACTGAAGGCTCCTTCTTGGCCTTGAGGAAGGCTTTCTGACCTAGGTGTCTACCATAACCATTCTTCACAAAGACATCTAGGAGATGAGCCTTCTCCGTTTCCAAGCTCTCTTCATCAAAAATTCTAACAGCACGGGTGGCAAGGGTGCTTAGAACCCCTAACTTCTGAGCGGGGAAATGATGGCAAGAAGCATGCAAGTATTGCTAAGTATGCGTCTTCTTCCTAAACACTTGATGAGAAAAGCAACCATCCACCTTCTTCGAGATGAGAACATCCAAGAATGGAAGGCAACCATTGTCTTCTTTTTCCATTGTGAATTTAATGGCAGCGGACTGGTTATTGAGGTGACTGAAGAAACGCTCCAGCTCATCAGGACCATGAGACCAGACAACACCAGTGTCATCAACGAATCTTTTCCATAGCTTTGGTAAGAGACGAGAGAAGGCCAAAGCCTTAGACTCAAAATCCTCCATAAAGAGATTAGCCACGACCGGGGACAAGGGGGAGCCCATGGCAACTCCGCAAGTCTTCTCATAAAATTCCCCCTCGAAACTGAAAAAGGTGGAGGTAAGGCAAAGCTCAACCAACTTAGCCGTATCAGGGTCGGTGAGCTTATTAATCACCTCCATGGCCTCATTGATGGGAATACAAGTATAGAGAGAGACCACGTCGAAACTTACCAGAATATCATCGGGCTCAAGCTTAATTCTCTTAAGATCATCAATAAACGAGGCCAAATCTTTAATGAAGGATTCAGTATGACCAACTAAGGGCCTCAACTTCGCAGCGAGGAACTTGGCGAGGAGGTAAGTCAAACCACCAATGGTGTTGACAATAGGTCTCAGGGGGACACCATCCTTATGGACCTTTGGAAGGCCGTAGATCCTAGGAGTGATGGGGTTTCCCTCAATAAGCTTCTGGGACAAAGAAGCCGTGGAATTGCACGACTTGACCGCAAGAGCAACCGCTCTGGAAATATTTTTAAGGGGATTTTTCGAAAGCTTCTTATAACTCCCACTATTACAAAGATGATCGAGCATTTTATTTCTATAATCACATCTATCCAGGAGGACGACAGCCCCACCTTTATCCGCCTTCAAGACCACAACGTCACGATTTCTGTTTAAGGTCTTAAGAGCCTCAAACTCAGCCTTGCTGATATTGCTTCGGGGAGGCTTAGCCCTCCTGAGGGCTATGGCACAATCCTGCCTAATCATGTCTTTAATCTTAACCGGAAGGTTCTTAATGCCATACTCCACCACAAATGATGTCTTCAACCGGGATTTTTCTAGGCACTAAGGCAAAATTAAGACCTTTTCCTAAGATACTAAAGACCGCAGGCGGAAAGGAAAAACTAGAAAGATTTAACACCTTATCGCCCTGAGGGTGAGGACTCGAAACTCTCATAGAAACACCCTTATTATCAACCTTATTCTTATGGTTATTATTCTCATTTAAAATCAAATTATCAAGATCCCTATTATTTTTACAAACATTACTAAGATTAATTGTCTTATTACCATCTACTCTATCTATATTATCACTCCTATAATATCTTGCCTTACCATCATGATAATTATTAATATAGCCATCACCCTCATTATCGCTAGGCTTATCCTTATCAACATAATGACTATTAATATAATTATTACTTATACTATGCGTATCCATCCCGCTAGCCTTATTAACCTTCACGCCCTTACCATTAAATTTCTTATTCATATAATTATATGCCTTATCATCATAATTATACTTAACATAACCATCACTTGTATTATCTATACGCTCATCCTCTTCATCGTAATGCCTATTAATGACACCATTACCTATCACGTTAGCATTAGCGTTATTATTTATAATGCCCATATCATCAAAATAATTATCAGAACTCCGGCCCAAGCTAACGGCCAACTTACACTCCGGTAACAACGAGTTGCTCTTATCACAAACCATACCTGGACATTCCCACTCATGGAAACTCCCGCTGTGCTCGATGGAGACGTTAAGACACGAACCAGCGCTGATTAAACCGCATGACCGTTCACTGGATCCCACGTCCTGACCTTTTGATGAGTCAGCAGCAGCCTCGGTCGATACGATGGTCTTGGTAGATACAGTGGTTGATGAATGCTGAGAACCAATCAAAGAACGCTCCACAGAATCTGTTGTTCTCGCCCACTCTTTCCTGACCAGATCTGCCGGGACTCCCATATGATCAACGCTGCTTAATACCTTACGAGGATTGCCTTGGCCTATTGACTGTGACTGGGACTGTCCAGCGCCGTCCGAATTCACAGCACCAGGCCCACAGGAAAACTCATTAAGTGGCGAACGAAACCTAGAGCCGATCAAGGAAGGGGAGACCAGATCCACGCATGGATAATTCATGATGCTGCTCATACCGAACCTGCCCTTCAACCGATCAGAGCCGGAGGGGGATGAAGAAGGGCCGCTTAAAACCCAAGACTTCAAGGCAGAGACCTGGTTAGATGAGACCCGACTGTCTGAACTACGATCAGAATCCGGATCAGAGCGACCAGAGAGTTTGACAAATTTAGCGGACTTCCTGATCTTAAGCAGCTCTTCCAATCTCAGCGATTTCAATGCGGAACACGCATCAATCCTTGACCAGAGAGAAGCAGGGAAGATATTTGACAGCTCCAGATGAGCCGCCAGAATATGTCTGGACAGATGATCCAGATTCTTCCTAACCTTGCAAATCTTAGACCTGACTAGCCCTAGGCTTGCCTTTAGAAAAACGCCAAGATTTCTAGGAACATTGAGACAATGTTTAATCCGGGCAAAAGCTAGGAATAACTGAGGAATCTATGCAACGCTTAAGAAACACCAGATCAGATTTCAACTTTGTGACCTGCATGCGTGGCCGCTCGAACCGATGAACCTTTTTAACAACGGCTTCTTCGTGCAGGGAAATTATTAAGGAATTTAGACTTCTGTGATCCATAACATTGTTTAGGGAGATTGAGAAAAGGCCAAAGAATCTTAATAGGGATGATGGCTGGAAGATTAGCAGTTGTTGGGTCCCAGCCCTGTCTTCCTAGCCTCCGCGATCCCTCGTTTGTAAGTTCTCGGTTTGGTCATCTCCCTTTGGTTATTAGAATGGTTTTTTATATGATTAGTTTTTAGGCATTTTTGATTCTCATTGGTATATTTTGTTCCCCTCTATTTTCTTAGTTTCTTAATATTATTCGTCGTATCAATAAAATCTTCATTAAGTTATTTTCTAACCTTTCTTCTATTAATTTTGGAATTTAATAAATTAATCTCTTGATTTCTATTATATATTTGATTTTTATTCGGATAATATTATAACGTTAGATATATATATTTATAAACCTCAATAAATCATTAGGTGAATTCATTCTAATAATCTTGATATTGTAACTATAGTATATAATGATTAATGTACAATTAAAATAAAGAGATAATTTCCATACCATTATAATAATTTGGTGATAAATAAATATAGATTATTTAACAAATAAAAATTTATATCTTGATTGATGATATATTTTAGTATTTTAATTTAAAATAGACCATTAGTTTTAAAATGAAAAATAAAAATTATTATATGATGTACCAATAATAGTAAATTAGTTTGAATTAGTTCACTTTTTGTATATATATATACATTTATTAATGAACGAGTTCCTTAGTTAGATTAACAAATGAATAATCTAATTTTATAATTTACCTAATTTCACTAATTTCTAAGAATATTAGTAATTAAAAAATTTGAACAAGAATATTTTAATGTAAATAATATTATTGAAAATAGTTTATTAAATTAAATATAGATTTTTTTTATAAATATATATATTATCTTGGTAGATTGATATATTTTTTAGTATTTTAATTAAAATGGACCATTAGTTTTATAATGATAAATAAAAATTATTATTAAATAAATATATGGTGTACCAATAACAGTAATTTAGTTTGAATTAGTTTTTTATTAATAAGCAAGTACCTTAGTATAATTAAAAAATGGATACCTTAATTATAAAATTTACCTAATTTAACTATTTTCTAAGAATATTATAATTAAAAAATTGTAACAAAAATATTATTGTTTGACTGGGGTCATTAGGTCAGAATTAGCTGTTTGCAATATAGCCGTTGGAGTCTCTGCACATACTATTTAACAAGCCAAGCTGGATTGGATTCTTCAACTTGTCTTGACGATGAACCACACTGGTTGGTTCAAAACACGTCGACAAAAGATTATCTATGTGATTTCGCCGAAAAATTCCCTAAACAATGTTATGGATCACAGAAGTCTAAATTCC
>APFE031189548.1:0-11755 GCA_000404065.3 Pinus taeda
GACACATGCGCCATGATCTATCCTTCTTGTGCACCAATACTACTGGAGCAGAGAAAGAACTTTGACTCGGTTGAATTATACCAGCCTCTAGCATTTTTACAACCATATGTTCAATTTCACTCTTTTGGACATAGGGATATCTGTACGGCCTGATGTTTGGAGGAACACTTCCTGGAATTAGATGAATAGCATGATCATGATCACGCATAGGTGGGAGACCTTTAGGAGTCTCAAATAACTTGGAATGATTATCCAGGACTTTTTGGAGATCTGGAGAAATAGATGATTTCGATGTGGAAACATCTAGCGAACATAATTGTGCAATTACACCTCTTTGTTCCTTTTTTAGAAGCTTTGTCATACCATTAGAGCTGATTATCTTTCCTGGTTTCCCTGCAATACCCCTTAATACAAATTCCTTTCCTTCCATAGAAAATTTCATGAAAATTTCTTCAAAATTAAAAGCTATTGTACCCAAGGATTGTAGCCATTGGACTCCTAGTACAACATCAACACCTCCCATTGTGTAAATTTTGGTGTTGGGGGAATTTCCTCCTTATCTTAGAGACATATAACTTGGGTTATAACAGCACAAAGTAAAACTAAAATTAATGTCTTAATGAAAAACAAATACTTACAAATGAGCTCACCTATATTACCTGTAATTGCAGTCTGCCAAATGATCACAAGATTTTGGGGACGACTCTCCTCCCAACCGTAGGCTCAATTGTTCAGGATTCTGCTACAACTGGCCACCCCCGAGCCCTCAATCAACGACTACTGCCAGTGCTCCTAAGTCTTAGTATACCATTCTCCCAAGGGAATGAAAGATAGATTCTCGGAATGATAGAATGCAAGAATGCCTCTCATCTTCCTCACCATCTATTAAATAGAACAACATTGGATGGGGAACCACATGCACACACTCCATGTGTCTACATGCAACTTGATTTTTAGCCTTCTTGTTTTATTTCTTTACTTTTCTTTTGATTTTTAGCTTTCTTGTTTACTTTCTTCTTTTTGATAGCTTTACTGATTCTTTTTATTGTTTTCTTTGTTTTATTTCTATTTATTCTTATTTAGAGCTTTAGTATAGTTACGCCGTAAGGCGTTTCCCTCTGAAATAAACTCTCCTCTTGTGTTACGTGTCTTACTATGATCCCTCCGATCTCATGTTAGACGATTAAAATGTTTGCCATCGTTGGATCAATTCTTTGTGTGTTTCTTATTGTTGTTGTAGGACTATGAGGGAAGATGATATTCAACAGGCCAAACGATGGCGAAAACTGGGAGGAACCGCTGACAACAGAGTATGTGATTTCCAGGGGACGAACCAGAGGTGTTTCTGAAAAAACCATGGGGTCTTCGATTTCGCCATATCCATGGATGAATGCAGAGCTCTCATGGCAGCGAAAGGGGTTTCATTTTCAGCCTGAGAACCCCTCAGAAATCAAATCCCCTCTTGTTATAATTGAAACACTACCGATTTTTCGCCCATACACATAGCTTAGCCCTGCAATTATTTGTGTGTTTCCTATTGTTGTTGTAGGACTCTGCAGGAAGTTGATATTCAATAGGCCAAACGATGGCGAACACTGGGAAGAACTGCCAGTAGAAAAGTATGTGATTTCCAGGGGACGAATCAGAGGTGTTTCTGAAGAAACCATGGGGTTTTTGATTTCGCATATCCATGGATGAATGCTAAACTCTCATGGCAACGAATGGGGTTTCATTTCAGCCCGAGAAGAATTGGATGAATGGTATTGTGTTAGAAGAAATTTAATACATTTTGATTTACTGTTACTTTTATTTAATTTCTTCGGGTTATTTGGATTCTTATCTATTGCTGTGTGTGGGATTGGCACTAGAGTTTTTCATAGTC
Source organism: Pinus taeda (assembly GCA_000404065.3). Classification (NCBI taxonomy): domain Eukaryota; kingdom Viridiplantae; phylum Streptophyta; class Pinopsida; order Pinales; family Pinaceae; genus Pinus; species Pinus taeda. The sequence continues at coordinate 1,883 of APFE031189548.1, forward strand.
AATTCCATTTGTCAATTGGTGAGAAAGTTTTTATCTGTTGTTTCCACTGGTTCTTTTGCCTTTAGTCCCAGCAATTTCGTTGTTTTGTGGTAGGTTCTCTGTAATCTTGTGACATACTCTTTGCCCAAAACTCATAAAATTTGAATTTCAGAGCAAAATATAGCTGACTACATAGATATTCACAGGTACTCTCATTTCCCTTGATCAGATTATCACAATTCTGTTTGAGTTTGTTTTGATCATGTGGATGGAGAATGAATGGGAGCCATCATGGTGTATGATGGGTAGAAATTACATGCAGTTTGTCTTGAACGAATCACCATTCTATGTGAATGGCTTTAATGCATACTCGCTGATGGTCCTTGTCATTGATCCTTCCCATTGTCACAAAATTAGCTCGGTCCTTGGAGAGGTTGCTTCGGTAGGACTTACTGTAGGCTGAACTTGGGCTTTCAATGCCAGATGTTTGAGGGCTTTGCAAATATCTCCTGGCGTTTATGATAAACAAGTGTTCCAAGCATGAGGAAGAACTATACCTTTCAAATTTGAGACATATAGGGTAGGTGGTTCACATTTATAAAATTGTATTCTTTTCATTTTTGGGCTCTAGATTTCATTGTAAGCCAAGCCAAGTGAAATAAAATTTCACTGATATTGAGTTTGGTCAATAACCGGGACACATATGGAGGCAAAGCACAATATGCAACGCGGGGGTGAAATGCTGGTGTTTGGTCAATAACCGGGACACATATGGAGGCAAAGCACAATATGCAACGTGGGGGTGAAATGCTGGTGTTTGGTCAATAACCGGGACACATATGGAGGCAAAGCACAATATGCAACGTGGGGGTGAAATGCTGGTTTGAATCTCCCCTTAAAATTTCACTGATATTGAGTTTGGTCAATAACCGGGACACATATGGAGGCAAAGCACAATATGCAACGTGGGGGTGAAATGCTGGTTTGAATCTCCCCTCCAATGATGCATTCTTCTTTGATCCAACCTTAAAAAATTACTTCAAATCCTATATTAAGGTCTATAGCTCGAACCCCAGGAGGGAGTATTATTTGTATAATAAATATACCTTTTTATTTCACTATCAATTTAATTAGAACTAGTTAGAAATTTCAAGCTACATTACTTTCATTTAATTTCTTCGATTTATTCTGATTCTTCTCCACTGATGAGTGTGGGATTGGTGATGGAGTTTGTCATAGTCAATTCCATTTGTCAATTGGTGAGAAATTTTTTATCTGGTGTTTCCACTGGTTCTTTTCCCTTTGGTCCCAACAGTTTCCTTGTTTTGTGGTAGGTTTTTTGTAATCTTGTGACATACTCTTTTCCCAAAACTCATAAAATTTGAATTTCAGAGCAAAATATAGTTGACTACAGAGATATTCACAGGTACCCTTGTTTCCCTTGATCAAATTATCAATGGCATGTAGTTTGTCTTGAACATATCACTATTCTATGTGAATGGTTTTAATGCACACTCGCTGATGGTCCTTGCCATTGATCCTTCCACAGGACACAAAATTAACTTAGTCCTTGAAGCGGCTACTTCGGTAGGACTTACTGTAGGCCGAACTTGGCTTTCAATGAAGGATGTTGGAGAACTATGAAAATATATCCTCGTGTTTATGATAAACAAGTGTTCCAAGTATGAGGAAGAAGTACACCTTTCAGATTTGAGACATATACGGTAGGTGGTTCACATTTATAAAATCACATTCTTTTCATTTTCAGGCTATGGATTTTGTCATAAGCGAAGCCAAGAGAAATAAAATTTGACCGATATTGAGTATGGTCAATAACTTGGATGCATATGGAGGCAAAGCACAGTATGTAACGTGGGGGTGAAATGCTGGTTTGAATCTCGCCTCCAATGATGCATTCTTCTCTGATCGAACCTTAAAAAAATACTTCAAATCCTATATTAAGGTCTATAACGCGAATCCCATGAGGGAGTAAGTTATTTGAATAATAAATATATTGTTTTCTTTCACTATCAATTTAATTATAACTGGTTAGAAATTTCAAGCATAATTACTTTTATTTAATTTCTTCGGTCTATTTTGATTCTTGTCTACTGTTGTGTGTGGGATTGGCACTAGATTTTTTCATAGTCAATTCCATTTGTCAATTGGCGAGCTAGTTTTTATCTGGTGTTTCCACTGGTTCTTTTGCCTTTGGTCCAAGCAATTTCCTTCTTTTATGGTAGGTTGTTTGTAATCTTGTGACATACTCTTTTCCCAAAACTCATAAAATTTGAATTTTAGAGAAATTATAGTTGAATACATAGATATTCATACGTACCCTCATTTCCCTTGATCAGGTTATCACAAATCCGAGAGTTGTTCTGGAAATATACCAGTTTTATGTTTGAGTTTGTTTTGATCACGCGGATGGAGAATGAATGGGAGCCGTCATGGAGTATGGTGGGAAGAAATGGCATGTTGTTTGTCTTGAACGGATCACCATTCTTTGTGAATGGCTTTAACACATACTCGCTGATGGTTCCTTTCGTTGATCCTTCCACCGAACACAAAATTAGCTCAGTTTCAAGCTACAAATTTGATTAGAATAGAGTGGAAATTTTAAATAGCAGAGATTATCAATAATCCAAGATTCATACGTGATGTAACGATGACATTTTGAGTTTTTCTCATTACTATATCAATCTAGATTAGTTTTTCCTAATGCTGTATCAATTCAAATCCTCAAATATTCATTTTTTTTTCAGAGAAAAAAAAGCGAGATTTTATTATATTAAGATAATATAACTGTCTTCATGAGAAATACATAAAGGTGGCTATTTTAGCCACAGTCCATGATATAGTGCATGATCTGGAAAACAGATAGTCCAAAAACGAACTACATATGGCAGATGGCATGAGATTTTATCAATAACTATGGGGCATATATGCAGCCACATCCTGGGTCAGAAATACCATTGTTTATGTGCATATAACAAAATTTTGTCCATTCAAAATGCAGAAATAGGATCTTCTCTGCATAGAGAGAATATCAGAGATGATGTGTGGTTCATGTAGGTCCATAAAACATGTGCCAATCAGTCAGTATGTTGTCATAGATGGACGATGTGGGCATGACGGAGTCGGTGAATATGTGTGCATTCCGCCATTTCCAAACGGCCCATAGCAGGATGAGGATGAGATAACGTCTATTCCCGGTTTGTTTGCTCCACCATATAAGGGTTGCACTAGGAGAGAGAAAATCAGTCAGTTGAAAATCAAAGATGTTTGATAATACATACCAGGTCTGCTGGATGATTGGGCATTTGATGAACATGTGGAGGTTTGTTTCTTCTTCAGATTTACACATAGTGCATCTGCTGGGTCCATGCCAATATCTTTTCCTGAGGTTGTCCCATGATAAGTTCTTGTTGTAGAAAACAAGCCAGGCAAAGTGTATGATCTTCTGTGGACATTTTGCCTTCCAAAAAATGTAAGGGAAGATTGGAGGCTGATATGGAGCTCTGTTGTTTATCAAGTGTGAGTAGATGTCTTTGACAGAAACAGGTCTTTTAAAAAAACTAACAGTCCATAATAATTGGTCTTTGACTCCATATCGATGGATAGCACTGCCATTTAGCTGCTCTGTGATGGATTTCCATATCCCATCCCATAAGTCCTGTAGATTGAGGTCGCGCCCATTCTTCCACACAGGTGTGGATCCATGCCAATCGTTGATGAGTTTGTCCCACGTGTATATTCCTTGTCTCTGTAGCTGTGAGATGAGACCCATTGGTATATTAATGTCAGACAGATTACATATTAAAGGATCGATGCCTATATGAACGCTGCTGCCAGAATATAATCGCCATCTCAGCCTGGATATGAAGAAGGGTTCAATTTTGCGCATGCTGTTCCAAATAGGGGAACCAGATCTGGGGCCGATGATTCCACGCCGATACCAGAATTCCACTGGTTTTCCTTTTAAATATCTGCTGCGGATAATTTTACCCCATGGGGATGGGGCGTGTATTCCCCTCCAAAGTGATTGGCAGAGAAGCGCTCAAATATTCATTTATAATTATGGATTTTCTAACTTTTTATATTACCAAATTCTCACCATTTAAAAACATCGTTACAGAATTACATCACTTCGAGACTTGTTAATTTATTTTTGAATCCAGAGAAGCAATAGCTTTTCACTTTGTATGAACTCTTTTTTTATTTGAATTTTATATTTTGACTGGATTTATCTTAGTTCGTTAAAGGAGTATATATATATATATTGTATATATTCCATGGCTTTAACACTACTACTCTGATATTTTGTCAATTAAATTATTACAACAACCTATGGAAAAATGAGATAGGAAACTCTGTTACAGGGTATAAGTACAAAGCTTAAATCAATAAATGACAGTTGAAACATGTGGTAGCCACAAATAAATACATCCACATTATCAAGTACCGATCTTCTTTTATATCTTTGTGCTTTGCATTATTTTACACAAAATACAAGATTAGAATATCTCTTGTGCCCTAATGCCAACACCAAGGATCTTATATCCTTTGCTCTAATACTTGTTCTGTCTTCTCTTGTTGTGTGAACATACTTCTTCTAACTCGTGATGCATTGTATTGAATGTAGCATCCTCTCCCCATTTGCAAGCTATTTGTGCATCCTTGAACTCTCCTACCAAAGCAAGGAACCACAACTACCTTGTGTATTTTGAGGTAGGTCACACTTATCTGCATAGTGTAGTAATTGTAGTTTTCTTTTTATAGCATAATTTAGACTGAAGTTATTTAGATATCTGAACCCTCGTCTGTTGACTCCTCTGCAGTATTTATTCGACTCTACAAAGCTTATCAACGTATTGCCTTGTGGTCACACTATTCACATGCATTGCTTGAAAGAGAAGCACGAGCATCTTCAGTAAGTTCCATATGTGGCCTGTTTTGTGCCCTGGCTCACAACCTCTTGTTATGACTTCTAATTGAATGGGTCGACTCGAGCTAATTGTAGCTGCTTTCTGTGGACAATGAGTAATTGTGTGCTACCGTAATCCAGTAGAAGCCGTGGGGTAGCCTCTTTGTGTCCATGACCCAACAATAAATTTCTGTTGGCACCCTTTAATGCAGTCGGTTTTATTTCAAATTTCTCTCTGAAAGCGAGGTCTATAGAACAGCACTTGTGTCAAAACGAATTTGTCCTGGCTATCAACTGCCTTTCTTTATGATTTAGTTCTTTCATTATACTAAGTATAGTTCTCTATTGAAGGAGGGGAAACTTTGGGCATTCTCCTTAATTGAAGGAGGAGAAACTTTGGGCATTATCCTTAATTGGTAAAAAAAAATGGAGTTGATTCTCTCTGTTGCTAACATTGGAAACCTATAGTTGGTGCATGTGTTCTTTATGTGGAACTAATTTCAATTCTTAACTTTATCTTCTTTAGAGTTGAAAAACTATTACATATTATGCGGGGCTATGGTATCCCACATATTTGTTCTATTTATCCCAAATTTTGGCCTTAAGCAAACCTATCTCATCTCATAGAACAAGAAAAGAGGTTGTGCCAAAGTGACCTCTTTGTATTGCTAACATGAGAAGAGTATTTCTGTGTGTCTCTCTATTTTCTTCAGCTTAATTTACTTTCTACTAAGACAATGAATCTTAGGGAGTTGAAGTGTGCAAAAATAGCATTCATTAATGTGGGGCTATGACATTTCTGTTTTTAACTGTGAAGGAATTCATCCTAGTCATTTGTTGTCCTTAACATAAATATTTAAGGTAGTGAGTGTCTACATTGTTTGACATGCATACCCATACTGTATTGGGTATTTCTTCTTTGAAATAGAATGGAGATGTTAAATACACTGTTCTTTAATGTAACATTTATACCTTTTATTTATTATATATAATTTTGGTATATTCTTATTGGTATCTCCATCCATCTTACAAAGTGGTGAAAAATGTGCCATACAGGGATGATTTTACTGATGTGTATTTTCTTGATACTGATAATTGATGGCAGATGTTCACACTACTGCCGGAGATGCCAAATAAGGGCTCCGTGTTGTAATGAAGTCTTTGACTGTAGGCATTGTCATAATGAGGCCAAAGTATGCTTCTTTTTCTTTACTTCATTCGTAGCTATTTCAAGTTCAACGGTTGTGTTTGGTTTTTATACTTGTTAAAATAGAACTAGAAAATTACGTCTGTTCTAATTTCATTTGTGAGGGTATAGTATGGACAGATCTCATATCTGAATAGAATTCAATGGATGCCCATCCACTTGATAGACATGATGTACCGCGCCATGAAGTTCAAAAGGTAAGGTTCTATCTTGTTTTCCAATTAGATGTTATTCATTATGATGTTTGTCTTAATGCTCTGGACAATATGTATTCTTTGTAATTAGTAAAGATTTTTTAGGTTGTAACATCATAATATTTTCTGAAGGTAGATTTGAAAGATGTAAAGATTTAACTTTTATTCTTCTCAAAAGATAAATGGTCAATTATCTAGCAAATTTTATATTCCCTTCACTCGCCGGATGCAGCCCCTGACACACTGCAGATTTGTTCCACTTCCACGTTTTTCTCCAGGGCACCAGAGTCCACCATTGCTGTAGAACGACAGTCAAACTCTCTCCAGGCTTCATGACTCGAGGGCTTTCCAAGTAAGCGAGATCTTCCATGATGACTTTAGAACTGGAACACAGGGTCCGCTGGTTATTTGGAGCTGGGATTCCTTCCCTAGGCACTTGCCGGGGTCTGATTTCTTTTGTTTATTTTTCTTTTAGAAAGAGAATTTGGTTCTGTAACAGTTTTATGGTATGACACCGAGAGTCAAATTAGTCCAGCTTGGCATATATTTTTTGAGTTTGCTCCAAGGGTTTAGTTTCTGGCTTCCAAATCACAAGCTGAGGTCATGTTGGTATCATTCTAATCTGTAGATGTAATTTCCTTTTTCCTTAAGCTTTAGACTGGACGGTTCTATGGATTAATTCCAGAGATGGAACTTGTTTTCTCAAATTTATCCAGCGAGATCTTTTGAAATGTTTGTGTACCAATCCTGATGATGAATCATTTCTCATGTTTGTGTACCAATCCTGATGATGTATCCGAATTTATCCAGCGAGATCTTTTTGAAATGTTTGTGTACTAATCCTGATGTATCATTTCTCTTATTGCCGGTTAAGGGTTTTGTTTTCCCCATGAGAAGAGTTTATCATAAAACTGTGATGTTGAAATTACCCCTTGCATGCAGTTATTGTTCACTGAATAACTTAGACAAAGCTTCTCCCATTTAGCTGTAAGTCGAGATTCTTACATGTCTCTACTCGTTTGCTAATTCATGTTACATATATTTTATTGCGCAGAGTATTACGTTTCTCGGTATCGCGTCTAATACAACGTTTTATGGGTTTCTCATTGTTATTACAGAGCTTCACTCTAAATTAATTTATGTCTGTTAATTCAATCTTACTGCAATGTGTTAGAAACCCTTCCACATTAGAAACCCTACACTCCTGGGTTTAGAAACCCTACCCCTCTCAAACAATTATTGCGGCTTCTGCTATTGTCTTTTGTCTTGAACAAGGGTTTAAAATGATTACTACGGCTCTTTAAGTTAGTAAATTTTCCCTTTCAGCGTGGATGTTAATACTCGCCAGCAAACATTGATTCCTGAAATTGTTCTACTTTCTTTACCTCTTCTGTGGACACATTTAGTAAATAATATTCTACATGCATTCACCTAAGAATCTGAACACTGATGATAGCTGTGTTTAATTAACTCCTGTCATTATTTTCCAGAACCTTGTTCTCTGAGACTATAAACAAGAATAATTAATTTTCTGTCTTTATTTCCTAGAATCTATTCTTTGGGGTTATAAATAGGAATAATTAACTTCCGTAATTATTTTCCAGAATTTGTTCTGAGTTCATAGACATGAATGTTTAACTACTATAAACAACATAACTAGTCTTGCTAAGCTCAACAGTTTGATTCCATACCTGTGTTCAGATTTTCCTGTAAGAAATAACTCCAAGGGTAAGGACCCCCCCTGTTCCTGGCACTTGTCAACCACTTGACCTTAGGAGGCTCCTTCTCGACCCAACCACCCCCAAGCACTCTTGCAAGACCCCCATCTTCTGCAAGATTCAGGCACTCTAAGCCTGTGCTATCTGGTCCTTACCAGACTTAGCGTCTTGATTCCGGCTTTGTCTCTATGCTGATCGGGATCGTTTGGGACTGTTTTTTGTTGTTCGGAGTGGAGTTTCACCATTTGAAATTAGATGTCTCTTCAATGGAGTACTTGGCAGAGTTTGAGGTATTACCTTCCACTGATTTAAAAATTTGGGTATTTAACATTTAAATGATTGGTATATCCTACTTGCATATCTTATTGCCATGACCAGATGGCCCTTCTTGCCTCTCATAAGCAGGATTTATGGCCTTCATACCCTACTATGTTTTTATTTTACATGTTAAAGCAACCAAAGTTGGTTGAAATAAAATAAAGGGAGTTGAAACCCACATTGAGAGAACAAAATACAGGAACAATGCTATTGTTATGGCTACTAAAATTAGCATAAAAGAATCATCAACATACAAATAAATGCTGAAATCCTATTTTGCCTACAATCCTGGGATGGGTATAGTTTAACGCCTAACCTTAATGCCATAGGGGAAGGCCTCATTTATTCACCAATCAAAACCTCATATCTGGAAAGAGGATGGTAACGATGGAATCTTGAAATTACTTATACATGGCATGGTATTTTATATGAGTGATATGTGTTTATTAAGTTTTTTTTTATGTCATTTTATATTAGTGATCGGTGTTTATCAAATTTTTTTGGGTGTTTTTTTGAAATTTTATATTATATGGAAATAATGTTTTAGCTGGTGACATTCTGCCTGGAAATCTTCACTTTTTTAACTGACTGCTTGTGAATACTCATTTATCCACTCAAATCTAGATTAATTTCCAACTTTCTGATTTTTGACTTTGATATTTGAAATTGTTGTCTCATCCCTAAGTACATTCGAATATGAAACAAATTGCATAGTTTAAGCCCTCTAGATTGGGCTAAGTTTGACTGATGATATTTAATTACATCTTTAATTACTAAAAAGAACTATGCCATCTGTATCTACTAGCTCATCTTTGGTCTAATTTTGGAAAATAATATTTCTTATGCAATTTTACAAAACCTCTATTCATCAAATTGAGGCTCGATGTTTGCATAAAACCTCATTATAACAGTGTTGAAATAAGTCAAATTATTTTTTAAGACAAAGATTCTGCAAGTTGAGCCTTTACGCCTTTCAAAAGTCTAGCATCTATATCCATGAATGCTGAAAACTTTTCTGTAAGTCAAATTATTTTTTCCTTTTGAGTTCTCCAATGTACTGCATATTCCTTTTCTTTATCTGAATCTTCAACCTTCATGGAGGCTCGGTCTAGAGTGAGCATAGCTGGTATTAGGCCTTTATATGGATATCTTGCAGGGATTCTTGTCATATAGCCTTTATATGTTCAATGTATGGTCATGAATGAGGTGGGTGTTTTGTTATGATCTCTTGTTTTAGATACTTGACAAGAGTTGTAACCCTGTCTTAATCTATTTTTGACAACCTATAAATTGTTATCCTGGAATTGGAACCTTTTATCACTTATATTATTTTTTATCTGCAATTTGAATTTCAGCTGGCCTTGACATCGCAACCTTGAGGTTAGAATAGGTGGTCTGTCTCTATGCTGATCGGGATCATTTGGGACTTTGTTTAGCTGTCAGGAGTGGAGTTTCACCATTTGAAATTACATGTCAAGCTCTCTTCAATGGAGGTACTTGGCAGAGTTTGAGGTTGTTTTGCTTAGAAGA
>APFE031189552.1:0-12765 GCA_000404065.3 Pinus taeda
AGGGTAGGATAGGCAAGGCTAGGCTAGGTTTATGTAGGTTATGATATGCTAGGATATGTTAGGCTAGGCTAGGCTAAGCTAAGCTAAGCTAGGTTATGGTAGGATAGGTTAGACAAGGGTACGGTAGACTAAGCTAGGGTAGGTAGGCTTGGCTAGGCTAGGTGGACTTGGCTAGGCTAGGGTATGGTAGCGTAGGCTAGGTAGGTTAGGGTAGGCTAGCTTAGGCTAAGCTAGGTTGGGTAAGATAGGGCCGGTTAGGCTATGCTAGGGTAGGGTAGGCTAGGCTAGGGTAGAGTAAGCTAGGCTTGGCTAGACTAGGCTAGGCTACACTAGGCTCAGTTGTAAGTTAGGGTAGGCTATTGTAGTCTATGTAGGGTACGGTAGGGTAGGGTAGGACAAGGTATGGTAGGCTAGGCTAAGGTAGGATAGGCTAGGCTAGGCTAGGCTATTGTAAGGTAGGATAGGCTAGGGTATGCTAGTTAGGATAAGATTGGGTAGGTTAGGATAGGCGAGGCTATGCTAGGCTTAGGTAGGTTAGGATACAGTAGGCTAGGATATGTTAGGCTAGGTTAGGGTAGAATAGGCTAGGCTAGGCTAGAGTATGCTAGGCTAGGGTAAAATAGGCTAACGTAGGCTAGGGTAGGCAAGGGTAAGCTAGGCTAATCTAGCATAGGTTAGGCTAGTGTAGGCTAGGTTATCGTATGCTAGGCTAGGCTAGGATGGGATAGGCTTGGCTTAGGTAGGCTAGGGTAGGTTAGGTTATGCTAGGGTATGCTAGGGTAGGTTAGGTTATGCTAGGGTAGGCTAGGTAAGCTAGCCTAGGATAGGTTATGCTATGTTAGGTAGGGTAGGGTAGGCTAGTGTAGGATAGGTAGGGTAGGGTAGGGTAGGGTAGGCCATGGTAGGTTAGGCTAGGGTAGGCCACACTAGACTCTGATAGTGTAGGGTAGCGTAGCATAGGGTACACTAGCTAGGTTAAGCTTGGGTAGGGTAGGATAGGCAAGGCTAGGCTAGGTTTGTAGGTTATGATATGCTAGGATAGGTTAGGCTAGGCTAGGCTAAGCTAAGCTAAGCTAGGTTATGGTAGGATAGGTTAGACAAGGGTAGGGTAGGGTAGAGTAGGGTAGGCTAAGCAAGGCTAGGATAGTGCAAGGTATTGTAGGCAAGGGTAGGCTAAGGTAGGGTAGGTAGGCTAGGCCAAACTAAGTTAGGGTAAGCTAGGCTAGTGTAGGATAGGGTAGTCTACGGTATGGTAGGCTAGTTTAGCATAAACTAGGCTAGGGTAGCATAGGCTATGTTAGGTTAGACTAGGCTAGGCTAGGCTAAGCTACGCTAGGCTAGGGGAGGATGGGATAGGCTTGGCTTAGGCAGGCTAGGGTAGGCTTAGGATAGGGTAGGCTAGGGTAGGCTAAGCTGGGCTAAGTTATGCTAGGTAGGATAGGTGAGCTACGGTAAGCTAGGTAGGTTAGGTAGGTTGGGTAGGCTAGCCTAGGAAGGCTAGGGTTGGGTAGGGTGGGCCAGGGTAGGTTAGGGTAGGTTAAGGTAGGGTAGGTTAGGGTAGGGTAGGCAAGGCTCGACTACGGTAGGTTGTAGGTTAGCATAATGTTGGGTAGGCTAGCTAGGCTAAGCTTGGATAGGGTAGGATAGGCTAGTGTAGGCTAGGGTAGTCTAGGGTAGGGTAGGCTAGGTTAGAGAAGGGTAGGCTAAGGTAGGGAAGGGTAATCTAGGGTAGGGTAGGTTAGGGTAGGGTAGGCAAGGCTAGTTTAATGTATGGTAGGCTAGGGTAGGGTAGGCTAGGCTAGGGTAGGGTATGGCTAGGGTAGGCTAGGGTGTTGTAGGTTAGGCTAGGGTAGTGTACTCTAGGCTAGGCTAGACTAGGCTAGGCTAGTGTAGGCTAGGATATGCCAGGGTAGGCTAGGCTTAGGCAAGGAAGGCTAGGAGAGGTAATCTGAAATGTTTAAACTTGAACATTTTTAACAATTTGTATTTTAGGCTAGGCTAGGCTTGGCTAGGATAGGCTAGGGTAAGCTAGTCTAGGGTAGGTTAGCGTAAGCTAGTCTGGGGTAGGCTAGGGTAGGCTACCTTAGGCAAGCCTACGATAGGCTACACTAGCTTAGGCTAGGATAGGCTAGCTTAGGATAGGGTAGATAAGGCCAAGCTAGTTTAGGCTAGCCTAGCCTAGGCTAGGCTAGGTTAGGACAGGGTAGAGAAGGCCAAGCTAGTTTAGGCTAGCCTAGCCTAGGCTAATCTTAGAATAGGGTAGGCTAATCTAGTTGAGGCCTTGGTAGACTAGGCTGGTTTAAGTGAGGCTAGGCTAAGCCAGGCTATGTTGGGTTACACTCAACTAGTTTAGGCTAGATTAGACATGTGTTAGACTATGTTAGATAATCTAGTTTAGGATAGGTTAGGATAGGCTAGTTCAGGATAATCTAGTTAAGGGAAAGCTAGGATAGGAAAAGTTATTTTAGTCTAGGATAGGCTAGGCTATGCTAGATTAGGCTAGGCTAGATCCGCCTAGTGGCTAGGCTAGATTGGGGTAGGCTAGATTAGCCTAGATTAGATTGGATTAAGCTACGCTAGGCTAGGCTATGTTAGGTTAGCCTAGGCTAAGCTAGGAGAGGCTACATTAGGATAGGTTGGATTAGGCTAGATTAGGTTAAGCTGTGCAACACTAGTATAGGCTAGGCTAGAATAGTCTATGCTAGATTAGGCTGGGCTGGGCTAGGCTACGCAGATTGTATGAATGATGCCCTAAATCCTCATATAAGGGAGATGTGTAGGTATTATGATGGTTTATGCCTTTTTCTGAAACATATTTTAGTCTAGCCTTTAGCTACATATGTGATGATTTCACTCCATGAATTGTAACACTAATATGTACAATTTCATATTCATATAGCTATGGATAGAAAGAAGATATACCATCATTGAAAATTTAGAAGATCACTGTTGAGATATAGAGAGGTTATTAAAAATTATTTGGTGTGCTAGTAACATATTAATTTGTGCTTTCATGTCTACTAATATGCTTGATTCCACCAGGAATAATGAAAAACACAATTTTATGAGTCTAGGAAACTATAGATCTTTGAACTCAGTGGCCACTAATTATGTGTTGTCACAATATATCCACGTGCTAGCAACAGAAGTTGTAAAGGGAGAGTATATACCAATCATATATCTATCTATATTAGATAAAAATGTTGAGGGATGCCTAGAGAGGAAAACATGCATCTTAACCTAGATTGTGCAATGTAGGGATTATTTGAGGTAAATAAAAGTTAATTGCTATTATGTTGTTTTGAGCTAGCCATAAATCTAGTGCAGTCAAAATATCAACATAAAAGTTAAATTGTGACACTCTGTTTAAAGGGTGAATTTTGTGTTGAAATATATTTAGATTACTACAAAATAAATAATACCAAAAAAAACCTTTTATTTTATGCCTCTTCTCTGAAACAATTAACATACATTTTCAAAGTTTTTATGAATTTTAGGTAAATAAAATATTTTATTAATTTTTTAAGTTGTTATTTGAACTATAATTTTGATCATTTAGTCCAATACAAAAGTCATGAATATTGAAGGAATTGTAATTTTAAAATAATAAAATTTAAAAATTATAAAGGTTACAGAAAACTAATCAATATTATCTAAAATTTTCTATTAGTTTTTGCATTTTGTTCACCATTTCATGTCGTGGACAAAGAAAATATGAGGACCATTACATTCTATGTATTAGGATTATTGATATTATTTATATGTGTTTATGTGATTTACAATTATATTCAACACTTTTAACATTATCATAGATATATAAATTAATTTTAAATGTTAGGAGACATCAATTCATTCTTCATAAACATCCATACTTTCCTTATAATGCATCTTCTATAAAAACTATCCTAGATCCATCTTAAATTCAAACCTATTAAGTAGATAGAGTGATAAGGTCTTTCAAGTTGCAAACCTTTCTTTGAGTTTTGCGCCCAAAAAAAGAGGTTTTCATGTTGAAATATTTGATCCCTCTTAGTGCTTGATAGATCTAAAGTAAAGATAGATCTCTGTTTGTTCACCTCCACAATAAATTACCTTGTGTTATCTATAAATTTAAGGTGGAAATAAAGCACAAAAAACGATGGAAATAAATTCAAGGTGGAAATAAAGTACCAGGATTTCTTGAACGACGATGGAGACAGAAACGAAATGCTTCGCGAGATGTTGAACATGTTAGAAATGAGTGTTTTGAAGGAATGAGAGAGTGCAGCAGAACAAAGCTTGAGTAATAATAAAATGTACCTCGAATAATAGAATGTAATAATATACATAAATGCTAAACGGAAATCAATATTACATTTATTTATTTATTTGTTTGTTTATATTTATTTACTTTATTTATCATATAAATATAATCAATATAGTTTTTATTTATGTAAATATATATTTGCAGTATAATATATAAAGTTTATTTATTAATAAATATTTCAGTATTTTGTTTTTATGTTTTTTTAATTAATTTTTTATTTTTCAATTTGTCAATTATCAAGAAAATAAACAATTTCTTTTTCAAATATATAAAAAAATACAACTTACCATAAATATTATTATTTTTTAATTTTATGCCAATAAGCCTCTTTTTATTGGAATGACTATCTCTTCCACACTAGTTTTGATTAACAAATTAGATGGTGTGTGACGATGAAATTCATTATATTCTCAAGACATTTCATGATGGGCCTTATGGACTAAATTTTGCATATAGGAGAATAGGTCATAATGTTCTTCACCATGAAAACTTTAATGTACCACTTGAACTCCATTTAAAATATAACTTCCTCTAACCACTAATGATGTACTTGTAGAATTGAATCTCCTTGACTGAAGGAAAATATTGATAATAAATTTCTCTATGAACTTACTTCCATCTATGAAAACACAATGAACTTCATTTTTGACAGTTATATAAGTAGGTAGTTTAGATAATGAGCATATCCAGTAGTCAATTATACAACTAAACTTTCGTCACTTACACACTTTCATACATAGATAACTTGTAATTGTTGATATTGAAGTACCAAATAACAATAAGATTCATCATATTCTAATAGATTCACATAAATAAATCAACAATATATTCTCTCAGTTCTGAAGAATATCAAGAACTACTAATTTGAACTATGCCACTCTCTTCATTAATTGGTTATGCATCTTTCCATTTGAGACAAACGAATATAGGAAAATAATTAACAAATAATAAAACCAATTATAGTTTTCTTCCACTCCATATATACATTCATTATTGAAAATATGAAACCCATAACAATAAAAATAATCATAGCATGACTTCACATATTTTAAGGAATGATTAATAGATTCTTTGGAGGAATAGCTAGTAAAAGCAAAATAAGAATGATTTTCTTACAAGTAAGGAAGTGAAAGTAATAACCAAAACTCAAAATGGTGTGGGCAATGTGCACAGGACAAGAGGGAATTACGGATTCCAATTATCAAGTTATTCAAACAAATATTACATATTGATATTGTGGGATCATTTCTAACATTTGAATCAAGCATTGAGAATGAGGATATAAGAAAAAAAAATCCTCGCTTTCACTCGATTCCAATTTGAATTCTCTACAGTTACTTGCAAGGGTACACACCAGTTGTGGCATCGAATGTATACACAATTATGTAAAGTGGTAACCTTCAATGCATACATTTTTGATCCAGTTATCATCCATGGAACCTAACCAAAATATGTTTATGTTTCCAAATAAGAAGAGGTTTAGATTCAAGAACCAAAAAAAAAATATTCAAAGATTGAATTCCATTACAAAAAAACATTGGGTAAATCAAGTTTATTTTCCATCTATGTTTTTTGTTAATGTGGTTATGATGATGCATTCATTTGTTGTTCCTTATGCCTCCTACACCATATTCATCTTTGAAAATTATCCCGTGGACACAGGAAACAACAACTACATGACCATGCTTGTGAAGGTCAAGATGTGGTACAATATCACTAACTTCACCAATCGCTTTCCCACTGGTAGGTTTTGTAATGGTAGAATACAAAGAGACCATGAGTTAAGTCAGTGATGGAATTCACAGGAATGGATGTTCCCATTCCAAAATCCAACCAAGCATTCCATAGTAACGAAAGTGCCAAGGAATGTGTTTGTGTCTTGTTATATTAGCCTCTATTTCATAGGTAAAGCACAACACTGTTAGTTGATTGAGGTAGACAATCATACCATCAAAATTATGTTGAACTTATTAGGTAGAAGAAACCTATAATCAGTATATTTCACACAAAAATCAATGGGGAACCTCGGGATGTAACTTAGTGCACTGGAAAATTAATATAAATAAAATGTGATGCACAAAATCAATAGAAGCAGATGAATGTACAGATTAATCAAGAACCTTGGGTATAAAATTTTGTTTGACAACAGTTTCAATTATTTTGCATAGAGCATAAAGAATTGTCCTTGTTTTCAGAACTACTGGAACGGATGAAGATTTGGATCAAGCTAGATAATTGTTTCAACTTCTATTTTATTGTAGACATGCATGAATACCCTCATCTTTATAAGGCTTTAGACCATTAATGTTCAATAGTTTGTAGATTCAATGGGTAGATGGAGAATAACGACTGTACTAGCAGATGCATATATAAACACATAAGAATGGCAAGCTACAGGAAGTAAATGAAGCTTGCAAATCTAATTTATCAATGCAAAGGTAAGATGACGATTATCTGGCATTAACCACAGAAGAAACATGAACAACCTGTTCAAGTGCAAGCTTAGAACATAAGAGAAAATGGAAATTGAACATATAACAACAAAAGAACCTTATATTACTAGAATGAAGATGAGAAGCTTGAGTAGCAAAGTATCCATAGTCTCCAGAAGTTGAACCCTTGTTACTCTGAATTTTCACATATTTATAGGCCCTTTTACAATGCTCTCAAGCCTTCTAAGGTTCGCGAGGTCTTAATCTATTCCCTCTGTCTTTAACAACTTGATGCCCTGACTAGGCATGCATGGGCTCAGAGGTTTCTTCTCTGAAGAAGAGTAACCTCATTCTGGTACTTTATTGTGCTAGCAGGGAGCTCGCTCATGCCAGAGATGCCCCTTGATCACTTTTGTTGGTTTTGGCTGTGTTGCATTGTTGATGCTGCATGATCGCTTTTGTTTCGGGCTGTATTGTGCTATGGCCCTTTTTTTCCCTTTCTGGCCTTTGTCTCCCGATACTTGTTCCCTCGCCTCTGTTCTATGATGGAATGGGTGTACGGGCCTTTGTAATCGCTTTAAATCCTAACAATGATTGTTTTATGTTTTATACAAAAAATGCTACAACACTGTAAACTCCAACTAAGATCTATTTATTTCAGACTTTAAAAATCCTTGAACTCTATCTATTCCTCTATCAGGTCCATCCTTATCACTATCGCAAATCGCAAGTGGATTGTTCCCTTGCTTCCCTTTGTACTTTAGAAATACATAAAAAACTGTGAAAATGCATTGAAAATGGATTTTCTGGGACCTCAAATATTATGAAATAATATTTAGAATACCGTAAGGTCTGGTTCATTGTGTAGCACACATATATGTGTAAAGGCCCCTTTCCTTGGTGTTTCTCTGATGTGATATAGTGATATTATCTGATCACAATCGCATATCATGCCCCGAGCCATTGATAGCGCTATTCGTTAGTCTCTGATAGCGATTGTGCGATGCGATGTCGGTCATTGATCTACGTTCTTGATCGACGGTCCATGTTGCATCATGGATCACTGTCACAAGTTCCATACAATCTGTGCCGATATCCACCGATTGACTGTGCCGATATCCACCGATTGACTTTGCCGATATCGGCCAAATCTAACAGTTGCTATGTGTATCAATGTTTATGCCTCTGATACTTGGTTTTTCATTGTTTCCTATGGTTTTCTGCCTCCTCACAGTGCTTTTCTACCATTCTGAGGGCTCTTGGCATGCGATTATTTTGATCTTTGAGTGATCCTTAAGAAAATTTTAAAGACTTCTAGAGTGTTTTGGATTCATTTTTGGGTCATTTGCCAACAAGGCTAACACTGGCTACTTCTGGGGATGAAATCCTCCCTGTGAGGTTTCAAGAACTACAAAGCAATGCCTTTATTATAAAACCAAAATCAAATCTATCTCCTAGTGTTCCATTGGGCATGGAGCCTATATTGTATAGAAAGAATAAAAACTGAAAAACATATTTACAATATCAAGGATTTAAAGCCTTAAATGAAATCAAGTTTCAAGAATTGCCCATTGACCAGGCTGCCAAAGACATCTTCTCCTTCCAGACTGTGTAGAATAAAGGTATTGTTCTACTGAATTTGGGAGATGACAAATGGACCTGTCCATAAGGAGTCAACCTTACCACGATTACATTTCTTTTCCTTCATCACATCCCATTTGAGAAACCAGTCACCAACTTGGAAATTATCCATTTCTATTTGCCTGTGAAAGGTTTCTTTGATTTTCTTCTAATGAAATTTTGACTTTTAAATGAGATGCTCTCTAATCTGTTGTAATTCAACTAGGTTATTCATTCTCCTTACCATGTCATTCATTTCATCCTATTCTTGTTGAAAGAATTTGGCCACAGGGAGAATAAGCTAGAGAGGAGAAACAACATTATTGCCATAAACTAGCTTAAATGGAGAATTTCCTATCTCTTTTTGTTGTCCTCCTACTATTTTTTGACTATCCTTACAACACTCTTGTTAGATGATTTTGCCAGGCCATTACCTTAAGGATAATATGAGGTATAATGCACCAATTGAATGCCCATGGATTCACACATGTCCACCTAATCTTAAGCCTTGAAAGTTGTTTCAATATCAATGACTAGTTTGGTCAGGCACCCAAATCTAGTGAAAATGTTCTCATTCAAGAAATTTATGACAACTTGATGATTAGCATTTTTAGTGGGTTTGACATCGATCCATTTGTTGAAATAATCAGTGGCTACCAAGATCCATTTGTGTTGGAAGGGGCAACAGTTCTTTAAACAGGAGTTTCCTTGGCACTATTCATATTCAACCTCAGGTTATATCTGTGTTGATCTTCATTTTGTAGAAAAGCTCCACCATCCCACTTTTGGTTGATCTGGTCATTGAATAATGACCTTTCCTAGGCAGCTAAGGTCAAAAAGGAGGCACCGCCTTTGTCTTCCATACAATGGATCTCATCATCTTCATCAAACTACTCTTCGTCCACAACTACGTTCTAGAAAGGGGTCTTCACCCTTTGGTCTTCATTGGCATCTTTGCTTCTTTGCAGAATCTGCAACTGCTCATTAGCTCTTCTATATGGATTTGGATTTGGATTTGTAGGAGTAAAGGTATTATGAACTCTTCCTTTCCTAGGGTGCTGCTCAACCTTTAACTTGGAGATTTCAGAGGCTAATGACTCTATCATCTTAGTCATTTTATGTATCTTAGGGTTTAAAGATGATGAAGACTTGCCCCTTTTTCTTCTTCTATCAACATTTCCCTTGAGCTTCTCTGTAGCCATGATGTTTGATTCTACTTCCAAGGCTGCATCTTGCATATCAGCCAAAGTAGCACATTGCCTCTCCCTCAATAGTAGACCGAAGTCAAATCAAAAGCACTGGCATAGGTGAGTTTAGCAGAGGTAGTGGTGGATTTTACTTCAGCTCAAATATTGTTGTACATGAAGTTAAACCTCTTATTAAAATCAGAAAGAAACTTACCATTTTCCCTCTTTAAGTTGCGAAACTCGGTGTGGTAGTAGAGTAGATCCTTCTTATACCCCCAATGATTTAGGAATGCATCATATAAAGCCTCAATATCTGCTATAGATCTTGGGGTCAGTTCTCTTAACCATTTTCTAGCCTCTCCATCTAGGCTTTGGATAAATACTCTCATCCACACATTATCTTCACTAATGTCTAGGTTATCAACGTAGCTATAGAATGATTCAAGATGTTTCTCATCTATAACACCTTAAGTCCCAGTGAACTTGGGCCTATACTTCTGCTATTTTGTAGTAGGCATGGAATTGAAAGGAGTGGGCACTACTAGAGTTCCATACCTAGCAGCTATGGTTCTTTCCATTTTTGTAGGTTCTTGTGGTCCTGCCATAGCTGTGGTGGCTATAAGGGTACTGGCAATCTGAATGATAGAGGAATGAGGAGTGACTGATAAGACTAAGGGAGTATTATGGGTATAAGATAGGGTTTCCTTTGGGCATACAACAAAAGGAGAACCTAAAGAATAAGGAGCTTTATGAATCTCTCAGATTTTTTCTTCACTACTAGTATTAGATGCTATACTCTCAACATGTATTTGTTCTATTACATGATTTTCTTGAAGAGATATAGAATATTGTTTAGATTTACTTGAACCTAATCCTCCCTTCTGGAATACTTTTCTTTCTTTGATGATTTTCTTAGGATCAAATACTCGGTCAGCTTGTGGCTTCTGAGGATTTCTCCAAGCATTCCTCACAAACTGAGCCAAAACTATGAGGTGGAGTCACCAAAAGGTTTGTCCTCTAGTAGAGTTGCTAGATAGATGATTACAATCGAAAAAGTGCCCAGACTTTGTCTATAATCAAAACTGGATCTGTTTCGTCTCCCAGGGAAGCAGAGCGTCAGTTTCCTCTCCCCAGCAATGATGCTAATTATGTTATCAAGAAACTCTCCTAGGTTGCAACTCGGAGATGCCTTGTAACATATAATCTTCAATATTGTTCTCGGAACTATTGGAATGGACGAAGGTTGAGATCAAGCCAGATAACCATTTCAGCTCTATTTTTACTCAAGACATGCATGAGCACCCTCAACTTTACAAGGCTTTAGACCACTAATGCTCAATAGTTTGTAGACTCAGTGGATAGATGGATAATACCGACTGTACCAATAGATGCACATATAAACACATATGAATGGCCAACTACAGGAAGTAAATGAAACTTGCAAATCTAATTTATCAATGCATAGATAAGATGACAGTTATTTGGCATTAGACACAGAAGAAACATGAAAAACCTATTCATGTGCAAGTTTAGAAGAGAAGAGAAAATGGAAATTGAACATATAACAGCAAAAGAGGCTTATATTGCTAGAATGAAGATGAGAAGCTTGAGTAGCAAAGTATCCACAATCTCCAGAAGTTGAACCCTTGTTTCTCTGACTTTTAACATATTTATAGGCCCTTTTACAATGTTCTCGAGCCTTCTGAGGCTCTAGAAGTCTTAATATATTCCCTTTGTCTTTAACAACTTAATGCCCTAACTAGGTACACATGGGCTTGGAGGTTTCTTCTCTAACAACAGAGTAACCTCATTCTGGTACTTTGTTGCGCTGGCAGGGAGCTCGTTCGTGCCAGAGATGCCCCCCGATCACTTTTGTTGGTTTTGGCTGTGTTGCACTGTTGATGCTCCATGATCGCTTCTGTTTTGGGCTGCATTGTGTTGTGGCCCTTTTTTTCACTTTTCGCCCATTGTCTCTCGAAAACTATTCCCCGACCTCTATTCTGTGATGGAATGGGTCTTCGAGCCTTTGTAATCCCTTTAAATACTAACAATGATTGTTTTCTAGTTTATACAGAAAACGTTGCAACACTATAAACTCTTACCAAGCTCTGTTTATTTCGAACTTAAAAGTCCTTGAACTCTGTCCATTCCTCTATTAGGTCCATACTTATCGCTATCATAAATTGCAAGTGGCTTGTTCCCTTGCTTCCCCTTTGTATTTTAGAAATATGTAAAAAACTGCGAAAATGCATTGAAAATGGCTTTTCTGCAGACCTCAAATATTACGAAATAATATTTAGAATACTGTCAGGTCAGGTTCATCGGGTCTCACACATATATGTGTAAAGGCCCGACTCCATGGTGTTTCTCCGATGCGATATAGCGATGCGATCTAATCGTAATCGCATATCGCTCATGCCTCGAGCCATTGATAGCGCTTTTCACTAATCTCCGATAGTGATCTTGCGATGCGATGTGGGTCATCGATCTGCGTGCTTCATCGATGGTCCACATTGCATCACTGATCGTTGTCGCAAGTTCCATACAGTCCAAGCCGATATCCGCCGATTGCGACCCGCCGATCAAATCTAGACCATTGATCAACCACATCTGGCAGCTGCTGTGCGTATCAATGTTTATGCCTTTGATACTTTGTTTTTCATTGTTTTCTCTGGTTTTCTGCCTCCCGATAGTGCTTTTCCGCCATTCTGAGGGCTCTTGGCATGTGATTGTTTTGATCTTTGAATGATCCTTAAACACATTTTGAAGACTTCGAGAGTGTTTTGGATCCATTTTTGGGCCATTTGCCAACAAGGCTAACAGTCCTCACAATGTTCTCGACAATGCCTCCTCACACTTGTATATATTCATTAACAAAAGAAACAAATACCAATTTGGCAAAAAAAATTACATAACAAAAATAATTTCACACTTGTCTTCGTTACAAAAGTTATTCTCAAAATGTCTTTGATACCAAGAAAGAAATCATAACTTCTCATACACACACACAATTTGTTTTTCTATTAGGTTTCACACTAGAATACATCACACTCATATAGTGCATATGAGATCCAATAGATTCTAAGCTAGGAGATTTTTTGTGGAGAAAATATCTCAACAACCTAATCGAATCAACATATCGAATCTTCTTGTATACTATTGTAACCATTAGTTTTAATTTCAATTCACAAAAGTGACATGACAAACGTTTATATATATA
>APFE031189577.1:0-15240 GCA_000404065.3 Pinus taeda
AAAAATCTTTTCTATGAGTCATGTGACAAGTTGCTCCTAAATCAAGCAACCAATCATTTTTCCAGGAAGCAAGTGAAGTGTTAAACAAATCTTCATTTACTCCAATGTTACATTGTGCCTCAACATAGTGAGCAGATTCAGGTGCTTTACCTTTGTGTGTATCATCAATTTTACCTTTTTGTTCGTTTCTTCTCTGCTCAATTTTGTCCCATGGTAGCTTGCATGTAGAGGCATCATGTGATCCATTTCTTTTGCAGCGAATACAATGTAAATCTGCCTTTTCTCCTTGAGAATGTCTCCCCCCCTGCCTCTGAAGTATCTTCCTCTTCCTCTTCGTCCACCTCTTCCTCTTGTAGAATCTTGAGCAGGATACTTTTCTTTATGAGCCAGGAATACGGTCTCTTCAGAAGATTCAGGGGCTGTCTTCTTTCCAAAGGCTTTTTCTCTTTCAGCAAACTTTTTCACAAGAGAGTCAAAGGTTATATCTTTGAGATTTCCATTTGCTTGCAAAGACTCAAAATAATTGGAGTATGTAGGATAAAGTGCCTTGAGAAAAGAAATAAGAGATATCCAGCTCAACTTTAGTGGATTTGATATCATGCATTATAGACTTTATTTCAGATGTAAGAGCAAGAGGTTCATTATCTTGCAGTTCAAGAGTGAAGAGTTTAATCATAAGTTGGACGACTTCAAGTGCAGAATGGGAGTCATAGAGTTCTTTCAGCTTTTGTAAAGCTTCAAAGGCAGTTGAATATGATGAAATGTGGCAACTCACCTCCTTATTTGCAGATGCTGCGATTAATGCATATGCTTTGCTGTTCTTGTTTTCCCAGATGGCGAGCTCTTTGTCTGATGTAGGCTTTTCTCGGTCACTGTCTCCTTCTTCGACACACAATCCTTTCCACAACTCATTGAAGATGAGGGTGTGTTGTATCATCCGGGACCAGTCAGGGTAGTTCTCCTTGCCAGTGAGAACTATTCCTATCATAGAGATGATTGAATGCATTATGTAAAAAATTACTTCTGCTGATAAAAAACTTTTGCTGATAGACTAATAGTTCTGATGGCAAAAAATTTGCTCTTATGAAGGAAAAAAACTTATGCTACTATACAGTCAATTTTTTCTCAAAGGGGTAAAAAGATTTCAAAGTCTTTATGCACTATATTTTCTTCCAATGTCTCTGTAAAATATCCTTCATAATACCTCCCCCTTTTCTTCTTTAAACAAAAGCCATTCAATATATATATATATCATTCAATGTATATGCCATTAAAAAAATCATTGTATCACGCAACGTTTAAAATATCGTTTCAAACAGCGTTTCAATGTCAAACTCCAGCGTTCTGAATATGTCAAACAGTGTTAAATATATCACCATATATCAAACAACTTTCGATATGTCAAACCATATATCAACAAAGTTCCATATTCATTGCAATGAACACCATGACTGTAATCAGATAAGGTTATATATCAGGAAACGTAAATATGTCACTCCTCAAAATATCAGCAACAATGGTATACAGTGAACCCATTATGCAGGATTAGCAACAATGGTATACGGTGAACAACGTTTAAAATATCAGCAACAATGGTATACGGTGAACATCGTTTAAAATATCAGCAATTTCAAAACATGACTGCAGGCTAATCCCGAACAAAACGATGTAAAATATTCACACAAACAAATCGATGCAATATATTCACACAATTCGGCACAGTTGGTTCTCATTTGACAGAACTTTAAGGATGCTTGCGCCAATCGAAGACCATCTGTAGCAACTTCCTCGACTATAAGCCCAGCATCTGAATCAGTAGCTACGACTTCAGTTTATGCTCAACTACCGGCTGCAACATATTCAGATTTTGTTTAACCACCGGCTGCAACGCATTCAGTTGTTGTTCAACAAACGACTGCAATTTCTGAATCAACAGCTACGCATTCAGTTTATTTTCAACAAACCACTGCAATTTCTGAATCAACAACTACGCATTTTGTCATACAGTGGACAGAGGAGAAGAAGGCAGGCAGTGGACAGAGGAGTTACAAGGCAAGGCTAAAAAAAGAACCTCGGACCTGTGCTCTGATACCATGTCAGGCCAGGAGTAACTCCAGAAAAGCTGATTCATTTATTCCATTAGGCAGTTATCTATTATATACATGAATGTGATCATTCAGTTCATCTTCTTGATGATTGTTCACATTCAATTCTCCCAATCACTGAGGATTAGGTGTCAATAGATTGTAAGTTAGAAAAAGACAAAAATATTTGAATATCTTGAAATTGAAATGATGAAAGTGACAGACAGTATATTTCTGGAAACTAAAATGATATGATAGTGACAGATGGTATAATTCTTGAAATTGAAATGATAGTGCCAGAAAGTGTGATTTGGTCTGGGTTTTACCAAAATTTACATTTTTTTGCATTTTGAATAAATCAACGGTCATATTGAATTTCAGTTTAAAGTGCTTTGTTGCAGGCAAAACGAAGGGACGTTGTGGAAACGTTAAAGCCTCCCTTCGCTGAACAAAAGGCCTGCAAAGAACGGTGCAACGAAATAAGTAAAAGGTTATCGGAATTGCAGTTCAATTTGAAGAAGGTGAGAGTGACAGCAAATGCCGGTGAAACACTAATACATTCAAATCCGAAGCTGAGATTGATCGAGAGGTAGGGTTTCTTAGGGTTTGTAACTTCAATTTTATTTAAAATATTTATAGAGCCAAACTCTCTCATCAAATGTTTTCTCTGTGGCTTGTGCAGGTGAGAAAACTGGAGGCTGAAATAAATGGCGGGCGGAATACACGAGCAAAAGAGAATCACCTGCTGAAACAGATAAAATATTTGGAGAGATCAAGAGGACAAAATTTGAGCATTGAAGATTGGAATCTGAAGAGGCCATTGAAAGATATTTGGAATGTGAAAAAAGAGTTGAGGGAACTTGATTTTCAGATTTCTTCTCTGGAAAATGACCTCAAGTACTATAGTAATTGGATGGACGAGGTATATCCATCTCTACAACAACTACGGAAGCTGCGATATCAAAACGTAAGTTTTCTGCAAACCCTAAATATAAATTCTACTAAATTATTATCTTCTTCTGAAACCCTAAGTATATATATATTACTAAAATCTTCTCTTCTTCTGAATATTTGGAGTCCAGTTATATTTAAGGTGATTTATAATATGTTGATACCATCCTCCTTTCTTTCAGAATAAACTTTCTTTGTAAATACGGGCCGAGACGGACGATGCAATATTTGAGTACCTCGCCAACCCTCATGCTTCTGCTCTGGAAGACAGATCGAGGCTGGAGGCATTATTCTCTTCTTATTTTCTATTTTTATCCTCGTTATAGGTGTAAGGAAAAGTAAGTTGAAAATCCACTCCCACTTGCAGGTTGAAAAGTTCATGAGATTATGGAATGCGAATAAAGAGTTCAGAGAGGAATACGAACAGAGAAAGTTGAGAGCTCAAAATGCACAATATGTCCCCTAATTCCAGTGCTGCATATCGCGACTCACCCGACATTTACAATTACTAATATAGCACGTGTATTCTCATTTATGCCTGCTTGTAACAGGCTTAAGATGGCTCTGATATTTTTGTGTTACATTCTGACAAACATTGGTACCAATCTGTAAGGGTCCTTTCTTAGATAGGGCAAACACTGGTCTCAATCGATAAGGGTGGTCTTTTTTTTGGCTTTAAGCTATCAACGCAAGTCCAGCTCTACTTGTTCTTTCCTTATTCTACGGTAATGTAAAAGAAAAATATTCTCCTAAATAGAGATTGAACCCGCAAGGAAATTTTTTGAAAATAAAATTGAATCTGGTTACTTGTAACTTGTTGTGTGCCTTACTCTAAAGTAATATCGATTGAAAATTTTTCATTTGCATCTTCAAAAGATGGATTACATCTTATAATTTTATAAGAGAATTTATCGGTTGAGTGTTAAATTGTGAAATTAAGAGGTTTTAACGTGTAAATTAATTAATGTTTTTTGAAAATTTAATTTAGGTGAGGAAAAATCTAATAATCCATATGTATTATTTGGCATGGTATATTCTATAGAATGATGGGAATAATAATATTGAACTTTTTAAGAGCATTCTACTTATTTTTTCAAAAATAAACAAATACCTCTTACCTTCTTTCATTTAATCCTATTATTCACGGAGAAGAGGAAAGGATTTAAGTTTAAAATCGTGGTCATCATTGCTATGGGTGGGATGGTTTCAAATGGTAAAGAGAATTATGGAAACTTTTATTTAATTTAATTATTTTTATTTTTACTTTTACTTTGCTTTTGTTTAATGACTAAGTTAAAATGTTCACGTAATAAGATTATAAAATAAAATGAATTTTAATTTAAATAAAAAAATAAATAAATAAAATAAATATTTTATTCTTGAAAGATGTTAACTTACTAAATTAACTTCAAATTTCAGCTAATGACATATTGAAAATTATTTTTAAAAAATTATAAAAAAACAATTAAGATTATCTTGATTGTTTTAGATAAATGAATATTGTTTTACTGAACAATTTTCAAATCACTACCAATGAAGCCTTGAGGCTAAGAACTTTTAAGTTAGTATAACTGTAGGTTAGCTCGACTCTTGTGTGATGAAGTATATCAAAGAAGTAGAGCTCAATTGGCAATCATCACTTTTTCAAGTATTGTGTAAACCATAAGATTCAAGATTCGAATTGTAACATCCCTCCAAATTCATTTTGAAAAATATTATGAATTTCACTATAATAATTTTTTAATATATTACTTACCTTAATTGCCTCGTCAACAAAATGGCCCTTGAATTTAACTTGCATAAGTAAAAGCCTTATTGATTTCCAACATTCTTTTTGCTTCAAGTGCAAAAAGTAACATGGTATTGTGTCTTCTTTATAAATTTTTCTAGTCACCAAAATTTGGTTGGACATAATATTGAACTTTGCTCATATATTCCCTTGTTTTTTAAAGTCTCCTTCTACAATTTTAGGGCTATGGCTATGCTAGATTGTTGTTCTATGACTATGGCTATGTTAGTATAGCTTATATACGGGTTATTATTATTTTTTTTAAACCACATCTTAACCCTTATCTTTATGTCAACACTTTATATATATATAATTTTTGCATTACTTCTCTTTGTTAAACTTATGTACTTATGATGTACATTAAATGTTATGGACAAAGCTTGTATGGTAGAAAATGTGAATTTTCCTTCTTCAAAAAAACAATCTATGAAGTTATTCTTTTTAAGGGCTATTGGAAGCAAAATGAAATCTTAGTCATGGATTTTTTTACTGCCTTTGTTTCTGATGTTTTCCATGCATGCACACAAGGTATTCTTGTAAATTTAAAATATGAATTTTAGCATATGTGTTGTTATAAGCACAAGATTCCATGTACAATATGGTTATTTCTTTTTCTTTCTTAGGTTTAGAAAATACAAAGGTTTTTCTTTAATGTCATACTAATAACTTTCCATGGACTACATAATGTATGGCAAGCTGAGAGGTCTCCTCTTCGTTGTCTTTGGCCTGTAACTTGCTAACTTAGCAACAAATTCTACTTGTTTAAGAAAATATTATTTACTATCCTACATATACAACACTTTATATCCAATTTACCAATCACTCTTGTCTTAATACAAGTGGAATGTTCCCCGGATGCGGGTGATGGCACGTCACGTAAGGATGGGCCACATGGCTCCCATGTGACGCCCTGTGATCAATTAAATACTGGATGGACTCAGCCGTCAAAGGCCTAGTCCTACAAGGTTTATGCCCTAAGTATTCAATGCTGAGCAGATTGAAGGGATGGCGGTAGTTAAGGAGCGCTTCGATCAAAGGAATGTTGAGGGATATCAAGGCATGGAGGGGCAGTTATCAGTGTATTGTTTTCGTGAGGGTAAGGAACTGTGATTGCAGAGGCATTCGGCGCAGAGGCAGGCCTGCAGGAGGGCGGCGATCCCACCACCTCAAGATGCCTTCTGGGCTTCTCGACGCGCCAACTCAGGTTTCTGTTCGAGTAGAAACAGGAAATTTGAGAGCACTTCAGAAGCCAGGGTGGCAAAAACAGAGGTTCGGGTGGCGAACTCAGAGGTCCTGGTGGCAATTTCGGAGATACTGGAGGCAAATTCAAAGATTCAGGCAACGAATTCGAAGGCTCTAGGGGAAAATTCAGAGTTGCTGGGGGCGAATTCAGGAGTTTTGGGGGCGAATTCAGTGGTTTATGCGGAGAATTCGAAGGAGGTGGTGGTGCTTGGAAGGCTCTGGTGGCGAATTGTACCTTCGGGTTGGCCTCACATACCACTCAAAGCTATCAAGGGAGGAGGAGAACTGCCCATGGCGAGGCTACGACAACGGCAACCTTGCAGGAGGGGTTCTGGACGTGGCTCTTCCTCGCGCCCGCCGGTCGAGAGGGAGCACCACCATTGCTGCTGCTGCTATTGCTATAGGAGGGCAGGGTTCAAGCCACTCCAAGCTAGGCAATACCTGGAAATTGGCAAAGCAAGCGAAGGGGAGCCAGCCCTCCCTGCATTTGGCTCGGTGGTCTTCTCCCTGGGCAAATCCATGGACTTTCCAGGAATTAATGCCCATGTTTCAGTGCTTTTTACTCAAGCTCCGAAAGGGAATGAAGGAGAAACGACTCTAGGAATGGAGGATCCTCCCCCAGAGGGCTTAGGAAAAACGGGCCCTGTGCTGCCTCCAGCCAGTGGGGAGGGTACCTTAGGGAAGGAGATTATGGACGTTCCCACTATCTGTGAGGCAAAGAAATCCCAAGACTCAGCACAGGACAAATGGGCCGCCATGTGGGAAGGAATCCCTGAGGGTCAGGGATGGTGCACCATTGTGGAGGAGAAAACTTCTGATGTTGACTGACCTTCTCACGCGCGCTCCAGCACCTGCCGTTTACACTCAGCTCGGGACCAGGACTCTGTTTGCTGTGGGTCAAGGGGTTCGGGTTAGCATTATGTCTGCTCACCTACAGTTTCTTATTTTGTCCAGTTTGTCTTGGTTGTGTTTTGTATCAGTTTGTCTTGTTGGTTTCAGTCCTCAGTTTGGTTATGACGATCGCCCCTGCGTGGGCAGGCATGCTTATGTTTAATTCTCTATGTCTAGGTCTGTTTATGGGCAATTTGGAAAGATTTCCTGCCTCAGTCAGTCTTTTTGGAGAAATTTTGGAAATGTTGTTGATGCTACCCCTGCGTGGGAGCTTTTTGAGTCAAATCTAAGTCACTCAAGACGCCACTAGCGGCCATGGAAATCCTGCTATACTGCTTGTAAAAATTTCACTGTAAATATAATATAAAAGCCTAGCTAGTTTTACTGAGAAAAAAAAAATACAAGTGGAATGTTATTGTGTAACATAATTTTTTTGCATATTTCTATTCTCCTTACTACTTGGGTAGTTCTTCTACTTCAGTTAATTTTCTCTAGTTTTCTTTTCATATCCATCTATACAAATGACATTGGTTCCTAGGTAGGGTGTCTTACCTTATTCTCCACAATAGAGGAATACTTAGTATTACGTGTAAAAACCATTAAATTAAATCCTCATTCATTTAACCCACAACTTTCCTACAATAAACAAAAACCAAATACACATATATACAATACATTTTATTCACAATAATTTTAGAGTTTATCCATACACTTTCATCAATACACCTAGCAAACAAAATCATCATAATGAAATCCTACTTATTTCATTCATAGCTCTAAACTATAGAAGAAATATATTTAACATATACGGTTCCATATATTTATATACTCATCTAAAGATTCCTGAAAATGTATTAAAACTTGCCATCTTCCTCCAAACCATGATCTACGTTTCTCAGTATTTCCCTTCGAGCTCCAACTCCTCTCCGCTAGGAGAATAACTCAATGATTCTTTTTGAGTTCACACCTCCTTAACCGCTAGTATAATCTTATTAATTTATGGGTTTAGGTCCAATATTTGTTTCCCTAATCTAGGTGGATATTGGTGGCCACCCACCTATCCAACCTAGGCCCCCATTCAATTTCATTTGTTTCCTTGTTTATTTCATCATTTACTATTTTTAATAGTTTTTTGGATCATGAACTTGTGGAGCACTTTTAGCCCCCTAAACGATGTTTTTTTGAGGTTTTCTATAGACCCATAGCTGAAGGTAGGGGCATGTGGAAAATATTGTAGTACTTAGAGAGACCTTTCTAACAAGGTATCATACGTGCCAAACAAAGATAATATGGCCAAGTTATGACCCTAGGAAGCTGGTTGTTGAACTATCCCCAATGAGGCCCACAAACTCTTGGCGTTATATCTCCTAGGGTTAGGGTTTTCTCATGTTTTTAAATAATAAATAGGCCTTTGAGCCTCATTGTAACATAGTTCAGAGGCATGTAGCCATCACATCTCTCCTCAGAGATAAACTACCATCACCCTAGCTAGTTTTTTTTCCATTCTGTTTATAAGCATATTTTAGTATTTGATAGTAATGAAATGAAGTGTTAGTTCTACTGCATCTTTGTATATATGGTTGTATCTGTAATTTATTGTGTTCCTGTTTAAATTTAGATCATTAGTATCAGAGCAGTTTTCTCTTTTTATGTTTTTCTTTGCATGTCCCCAACGAGGTTGGGATAGAAGGAGTTAGGGTTTGAAATGGTCAAACCTTTGCATGACCAGCCTCACAAATCTCGACAACCTCCCATGGGGGAAGAAAATAAAGACGAGGGGGCAAGAGATCCTTTCAAAATTTTGCTCGAAGAAGCCCTCGAAAGTAATGCGATGATGAAAAACTTTGCCCAGATCCTTCAGCAATTACCCAAGGGTAACACATCTACTTCCAGCAGTTACTCTGTAAGCGCCACACCCTTTAAGGTAAAAGTTAAGTTTGAAATTCCCATATTTGAGGTTCATATAGATGAAGATGCCATAGATAAATGGTTAAATCTGTTAGAAAGATTTTTTTTTCTGTTCATGATTTTTCTAACTACGAAAATATTACTTTTGTCCTTCTCAAAGCCCCCCTTGACATCAAGGATTGGTGGAAAACCTACTATGAGGAGAAGGATGAAAGTACAACCTCATTGTTTTCAGCCACACCCACTTGGGATTCATTCTGGGACACCATTAAGGAGCAGTACTACCTTGTCAGGAGCTATGAGGATAAATACATAAAGTGGACCACACTGCAACAGGGAAGGAACCAAACATGCGAGAGTTTACCAATGTTTCTCATACTCTTCGCACGAAGTTGGGTATCAAGGATTTCGAGAAAAAATTGGTACTCAAGTACCATGGTTGCCTACAAAGATACATCCAAGATGAGATGGATTTCTTGGACATCTTCTTCCTCAACACGATGTACCAATACGATGTCAAGATTTAGCAGAAGCTTAAATAGAAAAAGCAAGACTTTGGATCTGCGAATTCAAAGCAAAAGAAAGGCACCCCATACTGAAAATCAAAGGGAAAAGCCAAGGTGGGACAACCTAAGCTAACCCACAGGATTTGCAAGCAAAGAACAAAACCATGAAGACAAAGAAGGACTTGGGAAAGTGGTGCACGTTCCATAAGAGCTCTACACACAACACAAGTGAGTGTTGGGCCAAGCAGTCACTGGTGGCCATGATGAAGGTTTCTGAGTCTGACGCATGTTCTGACTCTGAGTTAGAACATGAAAAGGGGAATGAAAAGGGGAAGTAGATCATTGACACAAATTCCAGTGCCATTATCGACGCCACCAAGATCCAAAAGAGGGGGAACGCCTATTCCACTCACAGATGTGGGTGAAGGGTTCTCCACTACTGTTCATTGTTGACAGTGCGAGCCAAAAGAACCTCATTTCAGCAGAGTTCGTGAAGTGACTGGGCCTACCAACTACATAACATCTGCAGTCGTACACCACTGGGTGGCTTCACCAAGGATGAGATCTCTGTGTTAGTCAGTAGTTTCGCCTTCCCTACATCGTCAAGCCCTTCATGGACGAGGTACTATATGATGTTTCTCCTCTTGAAGTTTGTGATGTATTATTAGGAAAACCATACTTATGGAAGCGACATGCTATATATGAGTCTAAGCCTCACTTTGTTATTATTTCTTTGGGTACTAAGTTATACAACATACCAGAGTTATCCCCACTTACCGCCATCTTTTTGATCTCTCCTAAGGAATGCAGTAAATTCATCTCCCACACTCGGATATTTGTTTTCTTTCTGATTCACCCTCAAAATAAGAGGAAGGTTGTAGACACATCAATGGCCCCTAGGGCACCCTTGCATTGTCAAGTCAAGCATTCAATCGATTTGACTCCCAGAGAAACTCTACCCAATGAGCCAATATATCATCACTCCATTCTATAAAATGAAGAGATCAAGTGGCAAATCGAGGAGTTTTTAAAAAAAGGGCACATCTGACCAAGTTCCTCATCTTGAGGGAGCCCAATTGTATTTGTACAAAAGAAGGAGAGAACCTGGAGGCTCTACGTTGATTATCAAGCACTAAACAAAATCATTCTCAGGAACATGTATCCAATTCTATAGATTGATGACCTACTATATGAACTCAATGGGGCCAATTATTTCACCAAGATTGATCTAAAGTTTGGTTATCACAAGGTTCCAATAGAGCCCACAAATGTATGAAAGACCACTTTTAAATCCAAGGAAGTCCGTTTTGAATGGTTGGTTATGCCCTTTGGGTTGAGAAATGGCCATGCTAATTTTATGAGGCTAATGGATGACATCTTGTGACCCTTCACCAACTTGTTCGTGGTGGTTTATTTGGACGACATCCTCATCTTCAACAAGAGTTGGGAAGAACACTCGCAACACATTCAAAAAGTCCTTCAAATCCTTCGACAACACAAACTATGTGCCAACTTGGAGAAATGCACCTTTGGCGTGAGCGAGGTCCAATACTTGGGTTACACCTTAGATGAGCATGGCGTGCATCTGGACTGGACCAAGATCCAAGTCATTCAGGATTCGCCAGTGTCGACCACTCCAACGGAGCTTCGTAGCTTTTTGGGCATTTGCAAATTTCTATCGAAGGTTCATGTTGGGATTCTCCCAAATCACTTGGCCTTTGAGTTAGATTACTAAGGGTGGGGCAAAGAAATTTTTTTCCTGGTCTGAGTCCAAAAAGAAGGCATTTGTTGAGTTGAAGCACTGTCTTTGCTCTTCACGAGTACTCATTGTTACACAACATTTTGTCACTGTACCTGTACTCACCATTCCTCTATCCTGGAGAACATCTATAGTGAACCTCATGTGTTTTCCTTTCATGAAGAAAATGTTCTTACATCACTCTTCATATGTAGAACATTTCCCTCTTACATCATTTATAGAGAACATTCCTTCAAACTCAGTTTTAAAGGCCGGCGCTATCCCTCAGTTTCTTCAAAGTGCCAATTTACATGGCTTAAAAATGAGCCTAACACTGATGAGCACTAGTATCCATCCATTACCCATGCCGACCCACTTTTGGAAAGTTTCCAAAAATGGATTCAAAGCTTCTAGGTCTAGAAGCTTTGTGAATGAAAGTCTGGTAAATGGTTAGTCAAGATAGAGCCAAGGGAGATTGTTTGGGCTCCTTTCCCCTATTAAAATGGAACAAACCAAAAGGGATGAGATCCTTCCCATCATAGGAGGATCCATGTCCCCTCTCTCAAGCTATATAAACTTCTTCTATTCCAACTTCAGCTAGCTAATGGAAGGTCTGGAATAATCTCCAAACTCTTGATAGCCTTAGCCTTCTAGTTTGCACTTGTAAAGGGAGAATAAGTTTGTAGTTTGTTTGGTTTGGAGAAAAGAGGAAGAAGCCTTGAAATTATATTGTTTGAAGTGAATCATAAAATGCTAACAGTGGTGCTGAAACTCGAACATGTCGAAGGAAACCTGCAATGCTAATGATCCAAGTTCACTCAACTCCCAGATTTAACGAGATCTTTTGCTTTTGTGATGTGATTAGAATTGCATTTAAAATAGCATAAAGGAACATAAATTCATGTTTTAAAGAAGAAGGAACATGACAAGAATCAACATCATAAGACATAAGACATTGATAATGGAGTTCATCCAAGCGGGACTACATCTTCGGGCCCCAGTGTCAAGATGGTGTAGGCTGCTGCATTAAGTGTTGTCAATAGTGATGATGTACATAGGTGCTGACATCGCTATCATACAAGGAAAATGCCTTCACGCAGGAGTGGCTCCAAGAGATGTTCCACTGTAGGAACTCTCATTCAAAAAAGACTCCTATTAGTATGGCACAAACTCATGCATGATGACAATGAGCATCCCACCAACATGGCATCAAAGGGATCTCAATGCAAACATACGTGGCGACACATGAGTATCCCGTCAACATGACGACAAAGGGATCTCAAACAAAACATGGTGAATCATGACAACAAGTACATCCCACAGATGATTCCGCATCACATCAAGCACGAACCATGAAACAAGTAAGAAAACAAGATCCCACATCAAGCATCAAACAGGGATCTATGCAGCAAAATGCATCTCATAGCAAAAATAAGTACATGAACACACTGCATATACCTCACATTTTGGGGCCATATGAAGAAAAGGATGTCAAATTGCTAAAGGTAGCCATTCCATTAATCTCACAATGTCGGATCTCATGGAAATGAATGCTTGCACATGGAATACTGACGCCTACACTCCACTTTGAAAAGTGGCCGAAAAATAGAATGATCAAATGGAAAATCTGAATGCACCATCATATTTGTGGCGTTGAATAGGGTAAAATCGATTGTCAAATTTCTGAATTCTAAGAAAATGGAAATCTAGGGCTACATGAATATTTTAGATTCCCCTGTATTCCTCAAAGATTCCCTCCTCTAGGTCATCTGAAGATCTTTTGGTCAGATCAAAATTCTAACTATGCCACTAGATTCGTTTCACTGAGAGGTGTAAGATCGATGTAAATTTTTTTCAATTTGGACACTGGAAAAATTTCACCCTCCTCAGAATTTGGCTCAATCATGGTTCACCTGTGTTTTTTCCTAGGTCCATGGTTCCACCTAAAAAATAATAAAAATAAAAAAATTCATGCCTCTATTTTTGTGTCACGTCCTTGGCCCTTCTGCACTAAGAAAATGAAGGTTATATAATTTTTCCTAGGCTGAATTACCAACCCCGGGCCGTTGGTGCATTGGCTAACTTCAGCCTTTGAGAGCTCAGGAGCATTGTAAAAAAGCCTCTAAATGGCTGAAAGTTAGAAGTATGAGGGGTTCAACTTTTGGAGACTGAGGATACTCTGTTCCTTGCAGCGTCTCATCTTCATTCTAGTAATACAAGCTTCTTTTTCTATTACATGTTCAATTCTCATTTTCTCCTTTGTTCTAAGCTTGCACTTGGATAGGCTATTCATGATTTCTTCTGTGTCTAATGCCAAATAACTGTCATCTTATCTCTGCGTTGATAAATTGGCCCATACTACTATGTTCGCAGCATGGGTGGTATATTCACTGTGTTTAATATATTTTTTGTAAATATCGTCATGGGGCTCGAACCCACTTTCATATCCGCCCTAATACCTCTATCAGAATTAGTTTTTTTAGCAACAGCTTTTTTTCTCCACAAAAGCACATTTTTTTTGCCAGCAGAAGTATTTTTAAAACACTCAGACTTTACAATGCATTCAATCATATCTATTATGGGAGTAGTTCTCATTGGCAAGGAGAACTATCTTGAGTGGTCCCAAAAGATAAAACACACCCTCATTTTCAATGAGTTGTGGAAAGGAGTGTGTGTTGGAGACAAAGACAAAGAGACAGAACAACCTACCTCAAACAAGGAGTTTTCCATTTGGGAAAATAAGAATAGCAAAGCCTATGCATTAATTGTAGCATATGTAAGTGAAGAGGTGAGTCACCATATTTCTCCATTTTCAAATGCTTTCGAAGACTTACAAAAACTAAAGGAACTCTATGACTCACACTCTGCACTTGAAGTTGTTCAACTCATGATTAAACTCTTCACTCTTGAATTACAAAATAATGATCCTCTTGCTCTTGCATGTGAAGTAAAATCTATAATGCATGATATCAAAGCCACTAAGGTTGAATTGGATATTCCTCTCATCACTTTTCTCAAAGCAATTTATCCTACTTACTCCAATTATCTTGAGTCATTGCAAGCAAATGGAAATCTCAAAGATATTACCTTTGACTCCCTTGTGAAAAAAATTGCTGAAAGAGAGAAAGCTTTTGGAAAGAAGAAAACCCCTGAATCTTCTGAAGAGGTTGTGTGCCTTGCTCATAAAGAAAAGAATCTTGCCCAAGATTCTTCCAGAGGAAGAGGTTGTCGAAGAGGAAGAGGAAGATATTTCAAAGGTGGTGGGGGGCAGACACTCTCAAGGAGAAAAGTCAGATTTGCACTCATACGCTACAAAAGAAATGGATCACATGATGCCTCCACATGAAAGTTGACTTGGGACAAAATTGAGCAGCAAAGAAACCAACCCAAAGGTAAAACTAATGACATAGACAAAGGTAAGGCACCTGAATCTGCTCATTATGTTGTGGCACAATGTAATTTAGAGTAAATGAAGATTTATTTAATGCTTCACTTGCTTCTTGGAAAAATGGTTGGTTGCTTGATTCAGGAGCAAGTTGCCACATGAATCATAGAAAATATTTTTTTGAAGAATTTACTGACAATGTGATGGAGCAATATACTTCGTAGACCAATCAAAACTCAAGCCATCAGGGCTTGGCACAATCGGGTTTAAATTGACTAGTCTTTCAGACTTCCTTCTGCATCATGTTCTATATCTTCCACAGCCAAAGAGAAACTTGTTGTCCTTGGTCCACATCCGCTAGGAAGGTCAGTCCATTCATATGTTTGATGGCAAGCTTGAGGTGAGAAAAGCATCTGACCACTCACTTGTCATGAGGGGGATAGAAGAAGAAAGGCTTCTCAAGCTGCAGGGTACCTCTGCTCGTGCACAACATTTCTCATGCAATTCTCATTATGAAGAAGGTACACTTCCATCAAGTTTATTATGGCATGCTAGATTTGGACATTTGAACTATGATAGCTTCCACTTGTTGAAGAAAAATGGTGTTACTGGTTTGCCTACAATTCCTAGGAAACTTAAGCAATGTGATGCTTGCATTCTAGGAAGCATAGCAAAGAGTATTTTCATGATTCACATTCAAGAGCACATAGAAAAATTGAACTCATTCATTCAGGTTTATGTGGTCC
>APFE031189578.1:0-22999 GCA_000404065.3 Pinus taeda
ATCATCTCCTAAGAAGACATCACCACCATCGTATTTCTCATACTCACAGAACAACTCTCTATGGGGAGTGAAGTGAAAGGATGCACCTGAGTCAATAACCATGCCTCATGATCTACATGTGTACTTGAAGAAGCCAAGTACACATCCCCACCTTCATCTGAGGTGGTTTTCGCCTCTGCAGAAGGAGCATCATCAGATGCCTTTCCTTTATCAGGAGCTTTAGATTTACACTCCCTTCTGAAGTGCCCTTCCTTTCCGCATTTCCAGCACACCACCTTTGTAGGTTTTCCTGGAGATTTAGATCTCCCTCTAGATTTAGATCTCCCACTCGATGACTTTATTTTGTTTCTGTTCTGGGACCGTCCTCATACAAACAAGGCATCACCATTCTGGTTGTCCATATTTTTCCGTCTCATCTCCTCCATCGGCAAGGCTGAGACTATTTCATCAAACTGCAAAGCAGTTGCATTGCTACCTATTGCAATAACCAGACTATCCCACGAATCTGGTAGAGAACACAACAAACTGATGCACTTATCTTCATCTAAAAATTTTAATATCAACAGATGATAACTGACTTACCACAGTATTAAAAGCATTCAAATGCTATGTCATCGAGTCTCCATCTTTCATCCTCAGGTTATACAGCTTTTTCTGCAGGAACAATTTATTCACCAGAGAAATACAAAGTTCCTAACTTGTCCCACAAAGCCTTTGTCGTAGCTTCCCCTGATACATTCAGCAATACTGAATTTGAGACACACAATCATATTGTGATCTTTGCCTTTTGATCCAATTTCTTCCATTCTTCACTGGTCACTCTCATTAGTTTAGTACCCAGATCTACCGCGATCCCCTGATCTTTTTCCACCAATAGATCCTCCGTCTTAAGTTTCCACAACTCAAAACTCTGACCATTGAACTTCTCAATCTCTATCTTTCCGCTGCTCGCCATCTTCTTTCACCACCAGAATCGATCTCGCAGATCTCCCACTAAACAAGGTCTACCACAGGCCTGGGCGAAACCCCTTAGCAACAAAGGCGTCCCCTTGAAGCCAAAATAGCTATGATACCAAATGTAGGTTTTAACCCCGTACAGAAATTACCTGCATACGAATTCTAAATCACAGGAAAAATAAAAATGCGAGAGCATAACACATAAAACACATATACATAGAGATTTCCCACTGGATCCCAAAACCGGGACTACCGGCTTGACTTTTCATTATGTTCCTTTCAATGTTACAATACATATTTATACATGCCAAAGCATCCAATACCATGGATCGAAAACCATCGTATCCAAAACCATGGATCGAAAACCATAGGTAGGTTCGCCGAACCTAATATAGGGTCCAATTTTTTTTTTCCCGGGGCACTGCCTCGGATCCTGTAGAGGGGGGCTACTTGCCCCCCTCAAACCCCTTGGACAGGGGGGCTGCCGCCCCCTATGACCCCTCTGCTGTGCAACGAAGGGGGAGCTCCGCCCCCCCTCTAACCCCCCGGTTCACTACGTAGGTTAGTCATGGAAAGAATATAACACAACCCAATAATAGGTTGATATCCTTTATCCTTAGGAAGCCGTGTCTGCCGCCCTATCGATCGTAATGCATTGAACACAACACTTGGGAAGAATTATTGCTGTATGTAAAGTACTCGGTAATTTCTCTTCAATTTACCACTGAGGTGTATATTGTAGTTTTGCGATTGGCTTGGTAATCCCTCTGTCTAGATTTCCAGAGTAGTCACTTTCGTTCATTTTCAACTGCTTAAAGTAAAAGGTCCATCTGAGCACTTGTCACTTCAGGGTCATTAAAAATCGAAGGCGACTAGAGTCACCTTTAACTTTTTCTCAACTCTTAAAAATTGAAAAAGAAAGTTGTGTCAAAGTGTCATAAAATTCATTTAATTCGAAATAACATCCTTGTTCCTTCATTGATCTTAGGTTGAGATAACGGAATCCACCAATCAAGGATTTCCCCTTATGGGAAATCCTAGTCCTTTCTCATCTTGGGGAGATATTGGTGCTCCTTATATGGCTACATTGTCCCTTCCTGGACTCAAAATTGGCTTGCTAGTATGGCTATTCTCGACCTCTATCATTCAAAACACTATAATTCCTCAGCAATCAAATCAGCAACCAGATGATACTATAGTTGCCCCCCCACCTTCTACTTCATTTGTTTCTCCCTCTCCTTCTTCCTCTTCGCTTAGTAAAACTAATGATACTAAAAACGAAGTAGCTGAGAAGAAGAAGAAATGGAAGGAGAAGAAGAATAAGAAGAAGCCAATTGTGCAAGGGGGCAACCATGCATCATCCGGTGAAAATCCACACACTGCACCTTCCAAGCCCAAATCTCCATGTGTCATTTGTAAAGGAAACCACTATCATCAAGATTGTCCTTGCATCCCACGGATCTTGAGAGACTGGTCTCCCTGCTTGCATAATCCAGTGTCTTTGACCTCTGTGATCATGTTGAGAGCACACCATGGACAAGTGAAAATGAAGTCAATGGAAAAAAAGGAAAATCTAGATTTCCTTGTAGGTTGTGTGAAGGTGATCATGCCCTTCACCATTGTCTTTTTCTAGGTGAAGCTAAAAGAGTCTTGGATAACCGTCCTGTTTCACTGCAGTAATTTCCACCTGGATACAAGAAATTCTTTCCAAGTCCATTGCTAGTTGAAAATCCAACTGACATACCTTTTTTGTCAGTCGAAGCATCTATCATTGAAGATAAACCCTTTGAGTCCACAGCAGACCAAAGTCAACAAGTCAATATGGCAGTCGACCCATTCTTGTCTTCAGAAGGTCCACCTTCAGATGATACAGTCTCTAAAGAGAATAAGAACGATACTGTTCAAATTCTTTTTGTTAACACATAGTCTGATGAACATGGGGGCAATCTACCCATTTCTTTACCACAGGAGGGAAGTTCCCCATTTCAAGAGATTCATCTGGCCATTTATTTGGTCCCTCGTCCAAGCAATCTAGTTGTTTCCTTCGATTCGAATCTACTAGCGGTACCCTGCCTTCCATCTAATGTACCATTCTGAATCATAGTACAAGTTTACAGAATGATCATGGTTAGCACTATCATAGATGAAAGGGTGTCCATGAGTATCCTTTCCTCAATAGCTTGGAAAGCACTTGGTTCGCCATCGCTTTTGCTTGAGATTCGAAATTTGTTATGCTTCAATAAAGGAACCAGTCGACCGTTAGGGATTCTTCCAAATTTTCCTATAAATTTGAGAAGGAAAACCATTCATTTGAACATTATGGTAGTATAAGGGCCACTATATTACAATATACTCCTTGAACGTGACTATATTTACAGCATGGGAGCAATTGTTTCCTCACTCTTTCGGGTGATGTGTTTCTTGTATGAAGGCAGAATGTTACAACTTGTTGACTAGCTTTCATTCCCTGGTCCAAACACGACTACTAGTCAAACACCATCCCTAAATGGTATCTTTGCACAAGGAATGTCTCTTCAACCTCTAGTTCATCTACCTAATGACGACGAGTGATGCGGTGAATGTAACGAAACTTAAGGGGCATGCACCCTGGTCTGCATTAGCAGGCAAACCCAAATGAAAATATGGATTTCCTCGTAGGATATATGACCAGTCTGGCACATCCATCCATGAAGGATATCAGAACAGTCTAGAAAAGGATTTTCTCATCGTAGGTTATATGATTGGTCTGACACAACTGTCTGTGTAGGATATGGGATCAGTCCGAAATAGGATCTCCTAGAAGGTTATGTGATTGGAAGCTCACACCATTAACCTTTGTCTATTTTAATGGACAGAGTTGAGGAAGTGTTTTTTCTGCTCCGCGAACAAAACAATCTTGCTTAAATGCAGGGACTTCCATACGGCGACCTGGAAACTCTACTTTTATTTATAACTGGGGGCATGCAAACCCTTTTAACACAAATGAAAAGTGACCATCATAACTCTAACCCCATAGTATTTTACTAACTTCCATTGCTTAGGTTGGGTGATTGGTCTAATCCACCATTCACCTTTGTCGGTAGCCCGACAAAGTAAAGGAAATGTTTTTTCTAAACTATCCTACCTAACATCAGTAGTTCATTAAATCTTAGCTCTATAGTTGGTCATTCCTAGCCTGCATACAAAAGGCGTCGAGCAAAGTTTCGCTTGGGGCAAGCTCATTAAAAAATGAACCTACTAGTAAGAGACATCCTTAAAGATGACTGGAACAACCAATGTTCCCTCAAAATTCAAGCTCGTTAAAAAATAAACCTAGCAACGAGCAATGTTGGCACAAGGTTCAAGCTCGTTAAAAAATAAACCCACCAGTGAGCACATGTTGGCACAAGGTTCAAGCTCATTAAAAAATAAACCTACCTTTTGGTAAATAACCTTTGTGATTGCATTGCTATCAGCCTTTTAAGCCTTGGTTGTGTTCTTACCATCACCTCCACTCTTTTAGCTGATCATATGCCTCCACTTGATTGTTTACCCTTTTGAGGAACAACTGTGACGAGTGATTCTACTAGCCACCCTCATTACGCTACTGTGTTTGAGAAGTTCCAAACTTACCTAAACCAATTTCTACTTGGATACATCACTCGTT
The DNA here is from genome assembly GCA_000404065.3 of Pinus taeda. Classification (NCBI taxonomy): domain Eukaryota; kingdom Viridiplantae; phylum Streptophyta; class Pinopsida; order Pinales; family Pinaceae; genus Pinus; species Pinus taeda. Next base: position 4,604 of record APFE031189578.1, read on the forward strand.
CCCAAAAAATGAGTCTCTTTTAAGCTCTTTTTAGACTCGTAAAATATGAAAATATTGTTGAACTACTGGCCTATCCAGCTTGTTAAAGTAAAGGGAAGTGCCATCCCTCCTTTATATTTTACTCTTTTTGGACCTGAGGGATCATTACACAAAAAGATCGAGCGCTTGTCTTTTTCGGCTCACTAAAATTGTCAAAAAGTCATCCCCTTTGTATTATTTTATACTTTTTCGGACTTAAGGGATTATACCACAAAAAAGGACTACTGGAGTATCCTTTCCATATCTTTTCAAACTCTCTAAATATGAAAAGTATCGAGCTATCTTCGTCGTTAAACTCGCTAAAACAATAGCGACAAGCTTGTCTACCCAGACAAAAGTGATGCAACAACATCAAGACCCTCTTCATCTGTAAATATGGAATAAAAAGGGGGGTGTGATTATTTTAAATATTTTGTTATTTTTAATAAAATAGGGAGTGTTTTAGGCATCAAAGCAATAGATGTGGATAAGGAAGGCTCTCCTATTTTAGAACAGGGAAAAAGATGGGGAAAAGCCTAAATATGATTTTTACCCTGTGTATGCATTGCATGTAGACTCTTAGAGCTTTTATTTGGGTTGATTCTAGATCATGCTTAGTTTTTATAAATTAGGAATCCTCAAAGACATTGAGGATCAGAGAGAGATAGAGAGAGGAAGTGTGAGAGGTTTCTGGTTGGGAGCCTTCGGGCAGTTTGTAAAGGGCCATCAATTCTAATTATCTGGCCAACACAAGTTTGTAAGTAATTTGTTTTGTTTTAAATCTTATACATATATAGATTGGATGATTGTGAAAGTTGTATAGCTGGAAGGATGAATGCATGTGAATTATTTTAATTGAATTGGCCATTGGGGTTATTTAACTGAGATGTATTTTGCAAGTGAAGAGATCCTGGGTATTGTAGGCTTGGCTTACATCAGGTGATAGGCATTGTAGGCCTGGCTTGCATCAAGTGGTATCAGAGCAGGAGTAGCTCTTTTTGAAGGTTCAAGTGTTTTTTTGTTCATTGCATGTGATGATTTTTGGAACTGATGAATATTGATCTACAGGAATAGTGAATAAATCTCAACGGGAAGAAGGAGAAGTGAATGTAGCAAAATATGAAGATTCAACAGAGGTTGAATAAAGTTTCAAATGGGAGAATCCTACAGGAGAAGTGGAGGATTCTCAAAAGGTTCCAGCAGAGGACCAATGGTTACCAAAAGGCCAGATCCGGAGGGAAGGATTGGTGAGGTAAGGGCAACAAAGGAGTTTGCTGTGGCAGAGGCTTCATGCAACGCATAGCTGAAGAACTTTTGGCGAAGGAGAAGACTACTAAAAGTCATAAAGGAGACAGAGGAAGAGGTTTAGAGAAATGCCACAGAGATGAAATGACTGCAGGAGTTCGAGAAAGAAAGATTGCAGAAATAAAGGCACAGTTACAGGTACTGGAAGAACGGCTGCAGGAGCAGGAAAAGAAGAAAGGAAAATGGATCTTTCCACTGAAGGGAAAGAGAGCGATTTGGCGACAATTGCAGAGGAGGTTGAAGCAAATTCTGATTGCTTTGGTGAGAAAGGGACTTAGAATTCTTGTGCCAGAGATGAAATTTGAAAATCCCACATGCAGATTGGTTCAAAGGAAACTGTTGAAGGAAGCAGTGAGGACTAAAAAGACTTGTAGTTTAAAAATTGATGAGTTGTGTATGTTTGCAGGTAACGTGATTACAGGTGTTAAGGAGGATGTGCCATCTTATGAAATTGTTACAGCATAAGAGGAAGTTCTTGTGGAAGTGAATCAGTCTGAAGCACAAATAAAGGAAGTAACAGTTGATACTGAAAGTTTATGTATGAATGCACGTGATGATGAGGTGCTTCAGCGATGCTACCGAGAGATTGCATTGTTAGAATATTGGTTGGAGAATCCACAGTATGATAAGGAGATTGCAGAAGAAAGAGGCCAGTGTAGTGAACAATACGGAAAAGTGGCAGATGAAGTTGGAGATGAAGTTACAGATGAAATTGCAGGTAATGAGCCAAAGCATGTTGTAGAGGGACAGGAAGTTTGGGAGGTAGCAACATCTATGGCGACAGTGGCAACAACATGTGGATTGATAGCAACAGAAGAGGAACTGATGCCTTATATTTTTTATTCTAACAATTGTTTTGTTAATACAAGTCTAAATGAAGATGCTGGAGAAAGTCTATTAGACAGAGAAATTGAAACAATGAGGCGGATAATGATGAAGGAGTCCTGGAAGAGACTAGCACCAGTGAAGCAAAAGAGCAGCAGCAAGAAGAAGACAACAAAAGATTGCAAGAGTGCAGCCAGTGGAGCGATGCAACATAAGGTGTGGAGACCTAGAGAAGAACAACAGACAAAAGCAACGACAAATGATGACTTGCAGTACAAGGTGTGGTATCCAGGCATACACAGATCCGAACACATGATCAGGAGATCGTGATTAATTTTAAGGTTGGTTGTATGATTCAGGAGCATCAAGACCCTCTTCATCTGTAAATATGGAATAAAAAGGGGGGTGTGATTATTTTAAATATTTTGTTATTTTTAATAAAATACGGAGTGTTTTGGGAATAAAAGCAATAGATGTGGATAAGGAAGGCTCACCTATTTTAAAACAGGGAAAAAGATGGGAAAAATACTCAATATGATTTTTACCCTGTGTATGCATTGCATGTAGACTCTTAGAGCTTTTATTTGGGGTGATTCTAGATCATGCTTAGTTTTTATAAATTAGGAATCCTCAAAGACATTGAGGATCAGAGAGAGTGAGAGAGAAGAAGGGAGTATGAAGAATAAAAGGCCATGAATAGGCCATGATTTCTCTTGTAAATATTTTATTTCTTAATTAATTATTCTCATATATTTTTGTGTGCATATGGCTGGTGTGATCTTCACTTAGTTTTATTGTTTTTATTGAAGACCTATGGTTAGAACGGTGTATGAAATTTTGGCATCAGAGATCGGGTGAGAGATGAGATGCATGTTTATGAGCAGAGAGTTTAAAGATCCTGGTTTTGCAGGCCTACCCTGCATCAAAGAGTGAGTTTCACTATCGCTAGACTCACTAAAACATAGTGACATGTTTGCTCGAAGGGAAAATTATAGAACAAAGCATATGTTATCCTCCTTAATATTAACAAAAATAAAGAGGTACTGGCTAGCAATGACTGGGGAAAAAGGGAAGAAAACTTGAAGAACTTCATTAGTAGCAGGTCACTCTTGAACATGACACTTTCACTCCATCACCATGATTGAGTAAGGTTGGGTTATTCCATTCCCCATCACCATTGGTCCTCCGTACCATCCATGGGTTAAACGTTATTGATCCATCAGAGTGTCATTGATATGTTCAAGAGAAGTCACTCAGATAATTCACCAACCCAGCTAAACACCTCATCCACTACAATAACTTCACGCTCCATTTTTCATGACTGCCACCCTGAACCTTATATCATCAGATTGTTTTCACCTCCACAAAATCATTTGCTCTGTTTCATGTCATAGATGTGGGATTCATTAAGACCCTCCCATGATGGGTCACTTCTTTTTAACATCAGCTCATTTTCCAAGAATTTGATTTATGAACAACCCTTTCAGTACTTTGAAGCTTGCATGCCTCAATGGCAAGTTTCTCACTTCCGACGATAGGTTTACATCAATGGCCTTCACCTGAAAGATATTGTGTGGTGTTCGACGTTGACTCATGTATTCACACCACGTGAATTGTATTGTAGTACCTTGAGGGTCATTATCATTATCGGTGATTCCTCTCGCGCCTGCTAATAGCTTACATCATTGGCTAGTAATAAAGTGATGTCTTTCCATGTTAGACTTCAGAACATCTTTTCACATGGATTGACTTGTACATCGGGCGAAGATTGAACGAGTTTGAAGACCCTAGATCTAGTTTCATTTGTCTGGGCTATGATATATTCAGGAAAATAAAGACATCAAATGTACTCCATAGCTTCACAGATAATCATCCAAGCTAAGGGATGATGGCTCTACTAGAATCATCAATTTGCCAAACAGATGGTTGTCTGTCATGTGTACATGAAAAATGAATTTATAAAGCTGAGCATGGGAATGCCCGCATCAGCTAGATCATGAGAATATTATGAAGATAATGTATTGTATTGTATCTTATTACAGGCCACCTTTCAGGTTGAAAAACCTTGGATCCTCATGATAAAGCATTTCACTTGACATCAAAATATTTATGACCTCATGCTTTAGGGGCAACTGTTATAGACATATTTGGGCACTGCAACCCCAATCACATATTTCAATAAACCAAGGACTCTCAAACCCCTAAAAGTGTTGATTCATACCCTAAAGGATCAAGGTAAACTAATTACATCATTTCCCATAAGCTCCACCTGAAAAACTACTCAAAACTGGTCAAAACTGACCCATACAGATTGTAGCTTGGTCAGGGTGTGATGCATCTCACCTATTACACACCAGGGGTGTGATGCATATATAAAATCCCTTCTGTAGGGTGTGATGAGCAAGAGTAGACAAATGGTAGAGGTATTTTGCTAGGTGGAAACTCAAAGAAGCTTCTAGAAACTGCTCATATGACACTTGCCTCTCTAAATTCGCGCATGGATGAGTAAGAGATCATGAAATCTCCAAGTGGAACCAAGAAATATCAGTGAAATGGCACTAATCAAAAACATAGAAGCTGACTCGCCCCCAAGTAAATATCTATATATGGATCCCTCATCCTAGAGATCCAAGAGGCTGGAATTTTGTATTTTGTAAGGAGGTGCTGTTGGTTTCTCTGTGAAGCATTGTATTGTTGGGTGATCTAGCTTTTCATGAGGTGAAGAGGGCTTTCATGCTGGGAGGATGGCACTAGATCAGATAGCTATATTGCTCTTCTACTTCTATCAATAAAGCTATTTTAGTTTTCCTCCATATACTTGCTTATTTCTGAATCCTGTATATGTGTATGCATTTGTATGGTTAATGTACAGTTGATTCTACATTGTTTATGATATCATATATCTTTATGCCTTGATGGTATTTTACTGCTTTGCCTCTATAGGTGTTCTTTGAAATGAGACAAGTGAGAAAGGAGTGGAGAAGCCGTATCAAAGGAGAGAGGAAATAAGCAAGGAGCCAAGCGAAATACTAAGGTTGGTGCTCTCTGCTTCTCTCTCATCTATCTCCCATAAAGGAAAACACAAGTTACTTTGGATTGTTTGTTTGTAAGATAGCTACCCGTCTTAGTGGTATTAGCAGATCTGAATAGACACTAGTTTTCCCTGAAACACTTCTTGACAAGCTTGATAATGAGTTCTCCACATTGCATTGACATTTCTCTATATCTTTGGGAAATGAATCTAGATCTTTGTACTCGTTTCAATTTTCTTCCATAGATGTCACACAGAGTGGCTACGGGTCGCCTGAATTCGAGTTGTTAGGTAGGCAGTATACCTCTAAGTTATCACTTTGAGAATGGTTTTTATAATCTATTCATATGAATTAGAGTAGTAAGAAAGGAAGTATAACAAGTTATACTCGTGAAAGACAAGTAATTTGGATGATGAAGTTTTCCATATGAGGGAAAAAAATTCTTTCAACATACACTCTAAACTGTAGATGTACACAAAATATAACTAGATCTATCATGATTTGGCTTCTTAACACGTAGATTTGTCCACAATAAACATTAACAGAGCAACAACAACATTGGATCTTCGCAATTGTTCTTTCCATGTTATCCACAATCCACGGAAAAATCATATGTTCACACAAAACACTCACACATCTACACTAACCTATTGTTACAACTAATTATTATTACATTTCTCTCATATTCTTGGGCCTTCCTATAAGTGAGTTCAGTCGAGAGCTCTAGCTGTGATACCAAGTTAAACATTGAGAGAGCAAATATGGTTGCATGAAAATTACATAGTGTATTTTCTTTATTGATCACAATGGTTACAATATAGTATATAGATGATTAACTTGGACAAATCTAGATCCTAAGAAAGTAGATTGATTTAGACATGACAAAAGTACAACTCATACACATAAGAAATAGGACATTTAGAATAGCATTTGAACTCCAAATAACATGTAATACACAAGGAAGCATTACTTTCAGTAGAGTTCACATACCTAGTAATTTAATTATTTTTGTAGGTCCTGACTTCATAGTATACAGAATGTAAAATGTCTCAAACCTATGTGGATCCTGATCCTAACAATAAGGAAATGAATCTTTGGAAATATGTGGAGCATGGTGATCTTTGAATTTAGCTAGCACCTAAGTGGTGATTTTGAATGACAAATTTAATATTAGTGTGAACATATTTTAATCTTTTTTTTATTTAATTGTTTAAATTATATTATTTATTCTTTCATAAAGAAGTAATTATATCATTACATGCATGATATTTGAAGTTTTTCCATATTTTTTATTTTTATTTAATTAGCATAATCAAATTTAAAATGAATGCATAGGAAATGATGTTTGGCAAATTAATGGAGGGGTAATATATATATATAATATATATTATATTATACTTAATTAATATATTATATATATAAATATATATATATATATCTGTGTGTGTGTGTGCCGGTATGTGTGTGTGTGTGTGTGTGTAGGCTAGTTGAATTGTTTATTAATTAAACAATCAAGTACCACATTAATTTTCAACCTGGGAAAGTCTTTTTATTCCAAAGGCTACTGCGTACTGTTTGTACTTAAATTCTAAAAGCATCGAAAGCTGTAGTATACTTAGTTCTTGTACTAGGTTATCACAGTGCTGATAAAATAAAAGGAATTAATTAAAATTACAAATCTAGAAAGCAAAGAGATGGATGCTCTGTTGGCAGAGGATCAGGACCCTATCCTCCAGGTGAGGACGTTCAACACCTGCCCCTGGAATCAGATTGCTAACACACACTGCACTCAGATTCACCGGTGAAATGCACTTGCATAACTTCAAATAACTTAATAAAATAGAGTGCTAGCAAAACAGAATTGCAAGAGGTAATGCTACAGAATCCAAACAGAGTATCTGCAGAAAGAAACTATCACACACTTACACACTTGACAGCAAAGTAAATGGGTGAATCTTGTGAGGAAGGTGGGCCCAGTCTCTCTCACAAGATTCCCCAGAACACGGAGAATAGCTTAAATACTCAAAACGTTCTTCTATTCATCTGTCAAAAATTCGAGTATAGTAAAGTTCAGACCTGCTGATATTCTCACAAATTTCTCTTACCAGCTCCCTCTGACTAATGTAGATGTCTCCTCTTTATAGAGGAGACATCTATTACAATAGATTGTTACGGTTCATTCGGTTAACCCGTTTAATCAAAAATAAGAATTACAGAAATGTTGTTGCAACAATATGATAATATATTCTTTGTTTAGGTTCTGGCTGTTACGCAGCTGGTAACCATCTTCGATCGTCTTCCTTGGGATATGCACATTCCCTTCGTTGTTTCCCCGTACTATTCTGGTTTTGAGTCCTGGTAACTGTGTTCTACTTGCTTTGGACAATTGCTTGATCAGCGACGTCAGCATTCCTCAGATAGTTGCCGTTGTTATTCCCAGCTGATGCAAAATACCCGCTTTAGATGATTTCTGTTGTTGACTGTAGCAACTGCGTAGTTGCTGCTTCTGGTGTTGCAGCAACTACGTAGTTTTTGTTTCTGGTGTTACAACAACTATAGATTATAATTCCTGCGGGCTTAAGACAATTACTTAGTAATTTAGTCAACTTTCCCAAGATAAATACAAAGGTACTTACGAATATGCAGTGAACAATTAAACATATAGATATGCGGGAAGTTACTTCATACCTTGGGGTGATTAAGTCATTGTGTGATCAAAGCTTATAACTTATGACTGAAAAGGATAATATTATGATGGAAATATAAGGTCAAAATTGGTCAATTCTGGGTCCTAACATCCCCCCCAACTGAAGATATTGCATATCCCCATGCAATGTTTTACTCTGAATCCGAGTCGGAGTACTGGGATGAACAATGTAAATTACTGAGACAATAACTGTAGGAGGTGACGTCGAACTTCTTTCTGAAACTACAGACAGTCTGTATCTGTCTCCATGCTACTGCCTCCTCCTTATTAGATAACCCAAACTCACCCTTATATTGTTCCCTGGATAACCATAGAAGTGGAAATTTAAACTTGTAGCCCATCCAGCTCTCAGCATAGTGTTGCATGCATTTAATGTAGAAAGGTACCCTTGTAAGTGCTACCTGCAAATTTGCTGGATTATAAGGGTGATATTCTTTCCTTTCTTTGGGGAAATTTTCCCAAAACAAATTATTTGCTTTAACAGCCAAGAGTGCCTTGGTTTTCAAATAGTGCTGACAGTCTTTCAGGACTATAGCTTGCAATTGTCTGAGGTGATTTTTCATATCAGAATTATTTATCAATGTTTGGTGCTGTACAATAAAAGTAGCTGCATTCTGTGGTTCAGCCCTAATCCACAGAAGGCAATTTTGTTCATTATGTTGGGCTGAGATGAAGGCATTCTGCCATGTGAGCTGGTTGGCTAAAAAGGAAATGAAGGCTCTCAGTTGTATGTCACCAACCACAGGTAGCATATTCTTGTTCCTTTCTTCAGACACTGCTTCATTGTGTAGATAAAGCTCACATAGCAGGTTTTGGTCATTTTTAGGTGCCTCTGCAAAACTTTGCATAAACTGTTCTGCTGTGACCACTTGATGGGGTCTCCCTTCTCTTACAGCTTTTATCTGCAAGAACATTAATCTCTCCCTTAGAAATGTTGCATAATTAAAAGATGGTTTCCTCATGGCCAATATTCTTTGAAATAATTAAAACATCTGGGACAATCTGGTTTTTAACTCTGTGATTTCTTTATATTGAGCTCTGCATTGCTCAATTGCTTCCCAGTTCCTGTATGCGTGATTGAACCAGGTCGCTTTCTGCTATTCAAATTCTTTGCCCTTTGACTGCTCATGCTCTTTGCACCATTTTCCTTTCAATGCCTGAAAGATTTCTGTTTCTATACATGCATCATTGACAAAGGGAGATTCTGTTTATGTATAAGCATCAGTAAGGATAATCTGTTCTGTTGGAGTAGACTGGGATACTCCAACATCCTTTTCTTCGTTTGCAGCTAGTGTCTCTTCCTGTTGCTGTCCTGATTCACTGTGTTCTATGGTAATTTGGGTAGGCCGGGGTAGGTATGTACCTTCTTGCTCATTTGCTAATTCCTGTGTAAAAACTTCCTCCATAATAATTTGGGTGGGCCGTGGTGAGTCTGTATTCTCTCCTGCTTTACTCTCTGCTGGGGAACTTACTGGTTCTTGTGTTACAGTAAGTTCTTTAATTTGGTCTTCTTTCTCCTCCAGAGAGCCTGTTGGTTCTTGTGTAACAACAGGTTCTTCTGTGTGCACTTTCTCTTGGGAGCCTGTTGGTTCTTGTGTAATAATAGGTTCTTTCATTCTAGCAGAGGGTTGTGGTGTTTCTGTCTGTGCAACAACAGATTTTTCCATGTTATCTGCAACAGTGGCAGCTTCCTTTATTGGCTCTGCCACTACCTTGTATCCTGCTTGAGTATATATTTCACCACAAGTGGCGCACATATACTCATTATCTTCACTTTTCTCTATTGCAGAGGCCACTCGTGCTAAAACATGCAGGTTGAATTCCTTTTGATATGCTTCTTTAATCCTTATTATCTCCTCTTGATAATCCTGAATCTGTAATTTTAGGAATTCAATTTCTTCCTGCAAGGCAGGTATAGTGGGCTGATCTTGCGGGGCAGTAGGCTCCAGTGGAGGCAAAGGTTTCACTCCATTATCTTGGTCAGTATTCCCCGTAGGTGGTTCTTGTGTGTCACCTAGGGAAGTGGCTGGTTCTTGTGTTACAGCCATTCGACCCCTATTACTTTGGGTGTCGGCAGCTGGTTCTTGTGTTACAGCCATTCGACCCCTATTACTTTGGGTGTCGGCAGTTGGCTCTTGTGTGTCAGCTGCCTTAACATATGATGTCACAAAGCTATGAACGTTCTGCATCTCCACTTCCGAGGGTGAAGGGGAGGGGCTTTGGGGGTGGGTGGGGGTACGGATTCTTAAAGTAATGGGTGGTGAACTAGGGGGGTTTCGAATTTTAGCTACTAACGATGACCGAGTTCTTCGTTTTGGTAGGAAAGCTGTAAATGCAGACATTTTTCTCTTCAGGTCAATTTCAGGGGTAGTAGCCAGAGCAGCAGATGTCTTAGATGAAACCCTAGTTTTTCTTCTTTTTGGTGGGGTTTCCTTTGTCTAACGCTTCTTTCTCTTAAGCAGGGAAATGGGGATATTATCGTCAGAATCATCAGTAGAAATGTCAAGTATGGGGGTGGAAGGATTGGCCTTTTCAGGGGATGGGGTTGTTTCTGCGGTTACTTCTACTGCTGCTTGTTCGTTTTCAGCAGCTTGCAGAGATGTTTGATGGGTTTGTTCAGGGATGTGTTCTGCCTGCTAAGGATTTTGCAGAGGGATTTTCTCAGGCATGTCCTCTATTTGCTGAGGAGGTTCATATTCTGGTTGTGGAATTTCAGCTTCCTACTGGGGATGAATGGGGGGTGGAGGATTATTTAAAGCAAGGCCTCTATTAATGAGTAATTGGATTACCGGTGATGTTTTAGGGAAAGAAGTGGGCGCTTCACGTTAACAGCATATCGTGACATGTTCTTAAGACAACCCAATAGATAATATGGCATATTTATCAACTGACCATTTCTCAAATGATTTAACAGCATGAAATCGTGCTGGTAAATTACCTGATAGCGGCCCTCGCACATCAGATATTGCTTGACAAATTCGGCAATTCTTGGCCATGGTGGAGGTAACGACGGAAGTGCTACGCCTTTGCCCTTAGGTTCTATCTGCTCGCCTGGTCGTAGAAAATCCTGTTGCGCATTGAGGATCAAGTGCTTCCTGCTGAACCATCGTATGCCATTTGCTGGTAGCCCAGTAGCTTGGGCTATCACTTCCTCTGTAACTGGGATTTGAACTCCCTGAACGACAGAGAATCCTTCTCTTAGGTTGCATGCAAATTCCAGGACTTGTTGCTCGTTAAAGTCCAGAAGTCTCTTGAAATATTCTATCTAGCCTGTTTGCAAGAATATCTGGTAAATGTCCGGATAGAGTTCAAGGACTGTTGTCGAAGCAAGCGCATATGTGATGAGAGGTCCTCCCATGGCTGTTGTTTCAGTGAATTTTCGAGTTCAGAGCTGAGCTTCCAATTTTAGTTCAGAGTAAAGCGTCGCAAATGGTAACATGCAATGATAGGGTGACTTTTACATATTACCGGGAGAATTAAGGGTGGCGGCAGTTGGCGTGGTATATCATTATTGGAGTTTCTTTGGTACTCCCCCCCTTCTACGTGTGAGCGATTTGATTGGAAGTATAACTAATTAGTAGTCCTATCAGCTTTCAACCGCATTATCTATTATTTAATGTTCATTGATAAATGTGCGTACCTTCGTATTTTATCTTTTTTGATTGCTGCATCAAAAAGTCTTATCTCGTCCTCCGCTGAGTCACAATGATTACCACGGATCTGAAAGTGTGGGAATATTGGTAATTTGCAATGATAATGACGGGAAGTGATAGTCAGATGTCATAGTCATCATAAGAAGTGGTATATTTTATCAAAATTTGTTGCTTGGGGTTGCAGTGGTAAAACTGGTTTTCGTGAGTGAATTTAGCTGGAAAGGGTATTTCGTGTCCGGGAAGAGATATTGGGACACCAAGATTGGTGTTCAGCAACAGGGAATTATGGGAAAGAAAACATTTGTGAAGACGGAAAATGTACTAGTGTGATGGAAATCGGGAAATGATGTTACACCCACGGAAATGGTATTCCAGCAATGGAAATGGTGTTTTGGGCAACAGGGAATGGTGTTGCAGCAACGGGAAATAATGTTGCGGCACGGGAAATGGTGTTGCAGCAACGGGGATGGTGTTGTAGCAACGGGATGTGGTGTTGCAGCAACAGGAAATTCCATGTTCGCAAAATAATCCCTTTGAAACTTTTGTTTTCCAGCTACCTCCCAAGCTAAAATCTGCAAAATACTGAAATGTAATATCGCAATCCTTGACAAGATTTATTAATTTCTTTAAAAAAACAGGATATCTAACCTAAAAAAAATTGCATAAATAATAGAAATTCAAGTGCTTTGAGGGGTAGCAAGTTCCCCTGGAAAGGAATACTGTTTTATTGCCATGCAAGTGGCTTTAAAATCTTCCTTAGAAACCGACCGTTGGTATAACCGAAGTCGGTAGCCATTTACTAACAGTGGTGTTCTGCTCCCATCAATTGTTAAAAGTATGACTGTCCCATTTGGAAAAACAACATCCACTTCATATGGTCCTAACCACCTTTTTCTTAATTTGCCCTGAAAGTTCTCAAAACGAGAATCATAAAGTAGAGCCCAATTACCTTTCTGGAACTGCTTCTGCTTGATGGTTTTGTCATGCCATTTTCTTCTTTGTTGCTGTATCATCATTGTTTGATGGACGGCTTCCAGTATTTTTTCGTCCAATTCCTGAAGCTGCTACAACCTGGTTGTCTGTGCATCAGTTAAATCAAGGTTAACAACTAAGGCAGTTCTCAAGGTTTTGATTTAAAATTCTACAGGGAAAATAGCATTCTTTCCAAAAACTAACTCATAGGGTGAAAAGCCTATTGTATTTCTCCAAGTAGTTCTATAGGCCCATAAGGCTTCAGGTAATCTCTGAAACCAGTCCTTTCTATTCTCCTTTATTGTTTTTGTCAAGATGGCTTCAATGACCTTGTTGGTACTTTCCACCTACCCATTTGCTTGGGGGTGGTATGGTGTAGTCATTTTGTGCTTGATATGATATTTCTGGAGCGTGTCTTTGAAGCCATGGGAATTAAAAGGAGGTCCTCCATCGGTGACTAATTCACTGGGTAATCCAAATCTAACAAAGATTTCTTCAAATAAGAATGTTAATATTGCTTCTTCATTAGCTTTAATGAGTGCTTTGGCCTCTACCCATTTAGTCATATAATCTGTGCATACTAATATGCATACTCTTTGATTAGATGGAGGATTAATGGGACCTACAAAATCTAATGCCCATTTTTCAAAAGGTTCAAGAGTTACCTGGGGATTGAGTGGCATTTCATCTCTATGGTTAGGCTGGCCCATTCTTTGACAGCTATCACATGCCTTCACATACTTTCTGGCATCTTTGAAAAGTGATGGCCAGTAATATCCCATTCTAAGTACCTTGTGTGCTGTTCTTTTGTCTACAAAGTGTCCTCCACAAGGGTCATCGTGACAAGCTTTTAGTACATCATAGATCTCGTCTTCCCCAAAACATCTCCGGATTTCCTGATCTATCCCTGTGTGAAACAGACATCCACTTATCAAGCTATACCTAGCGCTTTGCTGAATGATTTTCCTTTTTTCTTTGTGCGATAGGTGTGATGGTAATTTTCCTGCAACTAAGTAGTTAGCAATATCTGCATACCAAGGTGAGTGGGTAGAAACTGCAAATAGATACTCATCGGGAAAAGAATCATCTACTGGAATATTTTCATTAGTTTTTAACCGAGAAAGAAAGTCAGCAACTACATTTTCTTTTCCTGGTCTATCCACAATTGTGATATTGAATTCCTGCAATAACAGTAGCCATCTAGTAACTCGAGCATTTGTAACAGATTTATTCATTAAATATTTGATGGCCGAATGGTCAGTATGCACAAAAGTAGTATAACCAGTGATGTAGTGTCTAAATTTATTGATAGCGTAAATAACTGCTAGAAATTCTTTCTCAGTGACCGTATAATTAAGTTCCGCGGGAGTCATGTTTTTACTAATGAAGTAAATGGCGTAGGGGAGACCATTTTCTTCCTGTCCCAGGACAGCTCCTATGGAAGTGTCTGAAGCATCAGAGGATATGTGAAAGGGAAGTGCCCAATCAGGTCCTCTTAAAATGGGAGCTATGGACAACTGATGTTTAAGCTGATCAAATGCTTTTTCACAATCATCATTCCACTTAAATTCAGCATTTTTTGTTAATAACACAAACAGAGGGGAAGCTATCTTAGAGAAATTTTTGATAAATCTTCTGTAGTACCCTGCATGTCCTAAGAAGCTTCTTACTTCTGTCTGGGTTTTGGGAATAAGGAGGGTCAAAATCACTTGTATTTTTGCAGGATCGACTTGAATTCCTAATAATGAAACATAATGGCCTAATACGATGCCTTCATTCATCATCATGTGGCATTTCTCAGTACTTAAGGCGAGGTGTGCTTCAATACACCACTTGAGTACTTTTTCAAGATTTTGCAAAGCATCTTCAAAGGCAGTTCCATAAGGAGTGAAGTCGTCCATAAAAATCTCTAGAGAATCGTTTACCATATCAGAAAAGATGCCTATGACCGCTCTCTGAATTGTCGCTGGTGCATTACATAGACCAAATGGGAGAACCTTATAAGCAAAGGTCCCCCAAGGGCTAGTAAAAGTGGTTTTATCCTGGTCCTGGGGTGCAATCCTTATCTGATTATAACCGCTAAATCCATCCAAAAAGGAAAAGAACTTTTTACCAGCTAAGCTATCTAATACCTGATCAATGAATGGTAATGGGAAATGGTCTTTTTGGGTGGCCTTATTTAGGGCTCTATAGTCTACGCATACTCGCCATTTCCCATTTTTCTTGGGTACTATTACTAGCGGAGAAACCCATTCGCTATCAGATATGGGGTATATAAATCCTGCATTTAACAATTTTTGAAGCTCTTCTTTTACTATTTCTCTTAGACTTGGATTCATCTTTCTTTGGGGTTGACAAACTGGACGAGATCCTTCTTTAATATAAATCCGGTGAGTGCATAGCTCAGGGGAAATCCCTTTCATGTCTGTGTAATCCCACGCAAATGCCTCCTTATTTTATTTAAGTAGCTTCATTAACTGCTGCTTTTGATCATTTGTTAGGTTAGGATTTATATTTAATGTCTTTCCTGGTTTGATTTCTATTGTCATACTTTTGGAAGGACTACCGGCTAATATATGGGATGAATTTTCAGTTTCGAGATTGTTCTAGGATTCTGATTCTAGGATTGTAGTGAGGTGATTATGTATCTCTGAGCTAACCAAAGAAGGTTCAGAAATGAAGTTGTTGATTAATTCATCTTCAGTTGAGTTTTTGAGAGTTAAAGCTTGTCCGATTGTTAAAATAGGTTGGGCTTCTTCATCGTCATAGTCTACCCATATTGAATTATCGTTATTAATCATGGGTGTGGCATGGGGGTAAAGAATCAACTGTTTAGTTTCCTGGCCATTGGATATTGTCATTGATCCAGATCTACAGCTGATGAAAGCATCTGCTGTAGCTAACCATGGTCTTCCTAGAATTAGTGGATGACCCCCCAACTTTGTTTTAGTTTGTAACACCACAAAGTCGGCTGGGTAATTCCAAGATTCTACAAAGATTACCAGGTCTTCGATTACTCCTTCAGGTTCGATTGTAGAGCGATCGGCCAGCTCTAAAATAGTTGGAGTTTCCCTGATTAAATGTTTCAATTGCAGTAATTGTGTTGTTTCAAGTGTCATAATATTTATTGCAGCACCTAGATCCACTAGAACTTTAGAGACAAAGGTCTTGCCGACCTGAACTGTTACTATAGGGTGACCAGGGTCACCATATTTCATAGGAGGGTCTTTTTCTGTCATTAGAGCAGTCAGTTCTCCCATCACATGAACTGTGAGGGGCTCCTTGGCTTTTCTTCCAGGTTTCCTAACACAAATATCCCTAACAGTTCTGGCGTAGATAGGGACATCTCTTAGTGCTTGTAATAGTGGAATTTTAACATATAAATTCTGCAGTTCTCCTAAAAGATTAAAGGTTGGTGGCTCAAACGTTTTACTCAGAGTTAATCTTTCGGGGAAGGGTGGTTTAGCTGTTTGGACAGGTGATTCAAGAATTTCAGTATCTTTATTGGATGACTTTTCTTTCCTAGTTTCTTCTTTTTCAGAGTCAGTAATGTCATCTATGATGGGTTCAACTACTCTTCCGTAGCGTAAATGGATATCATTACATTGCATGGGAAGGGCAGGTTGACTTTGAATGTCGATTACTTGCAAGGCTTTATTATTGTTTGGATTGGGGTTAGGTTGCACAAGCAGTTGGGGTCTCATTGCTTTGTTATTCTGGGAAGTATTGGGTGGTAAGGAAAGAGACTGTTGTTGTTGAGGAAATGGTATCTGCTGGGCTGCCCAATTTGGGTTCCATTGATTGAAATATGGTTGCTATGGGGCCCAAGGATTCCACATAGTAGGATCAGGAAAAGGGAGATTAGGTTGTTGCATAAGTGGAAAATTCATTGCATTAAAGGGTGGGTACTTCATTTGGTTCATGGGTGGGTATTTCATTTGAAAAGGGGAATTATTATTCCAATGACTAAATGCTGTGTTAGAGCTCATACCTTGTCTTTGTGGCCATTTCCTTCTCTGTGTCATCAGGTACACTGCTTTAGCCTCTTATTCGGTTGTCTGCAATGCTGCTTTGATTCCAGACAGAGAGGGGCATTGCTGGGTTTCATGGTCCATTTCACAAATCGTGCAGATAGGTGTCTTATCCAGTGGGCATTCCCTGAGTGGGTGTTTGCCTCTGCATTTAGAACAGAAAATAGATAAAGCAGCTTCTGCTTCCGCCTGTTTCTTCTTAACCTGCAGAGCATCGATTTGTGAAGAAAAATAACTTAACATTTCAGTTTTAAATTCTTCTAATAAGTTACCTATTTCAGCTCTTGTTGCTCCTCCACTGGCTGACTTCTGAACTCTTGAATACACATTATCTCTGCTCTTTGATCTGTTCCCTGCTCCTCTTGAGCACCTCATGCAGAGATTGATAATTTTTTCAAATGGTTCTTTGGAGATGTCCCCTTTTCCCAGCATGTTCAACATGTCCAAGCAACCATCTCTTACCCCCTTCAACAATATGGTCTTCAGAATGTCCTTACTCATATTGGGGTGATCAGACCTCTGCAGATTATACTGCAGCCTTTCCACAAAATCTTCTAAGCTCTCATCCTCCTTTTGAACCATCTTAAACAGATCTTCCTTCCTTTCTCTTGTTCGGTAGTAATCTTGGCATTTGGCCAAGAATCCTTCTTTCATCTGGTCCTAGGTGGTGATTGCCTGAGCTCCTAAGCTCATGAACCATCTCAACACATTCCCTTTTAGTGTTGCTGGAAACAGTTTTAGTTTCTGATTAGGGCTCATATAATCATAACTTCTACATAATATATCGAATTCAAAGAGGAATTTATCTGGGTCTTCAGAAGATAACCCATGGAAATTGGGTAGCGCTGAAAGAGGAATGTTCTTCAAAGGGGCTAGTTGAATTGTTTATTAATTAAACAATCATGTACCACATTAATTGTCAACCTGGGAAAGTCTTTTTTATTTCAAAGGCTACTGCGTACTGTTTGTACTTAAATTCTAAAAGCATCGAAAGCTGTAGTATACTTAGTTCTTGTACTAGGTTATCACAATGCTGATAAAATAAAAGGAATTAATTAAAATTACAAATCTAGAAAGAAAAGAGATGGATGTTCTGTTGGCAGAGGATCATGACCCTATCCTCCAGGTGAGGACGTTCAGCACCTGCCCCTGGAATCAGATTGCTAACACACACTGCACTCAGATTCATCGGTGAAATACACTTGCATAACTTCAAATAACTTAATAAAACAGAGTGCTAGCAAAACAGAATTGCAAGAGGTAATGCTACAGAATCCAAACAAAGTATCTGCAGAAAGAAACTATCACACACTTACACACTTGACAGCAAAGTAAATGGGTGAATCTTGTGAGGAAGGTGGGCCCAGTCCCTCTCACAAGATTCCCGAGAACACGGAGAATAGCTTAAATACTTAGAACGTTCTTCTATTCATCTGTCAAAAATTCGAGTACAGTAAAGTTCAGACCTGCTGATATTCTCACAAATTTCTCTTACCAGCTCCCTCTGACTAATGTAGATGTCTCGTCTTTATAGAGGAGACATCTATTACAATAGATTGTTACGGTTCATTCGGTTAACCCGTTTAATCAAAAATAAGAATTACAGAAATGTTGTTGCAACAATATGATAATATATTATTTGTTTAGGTTTTGGCTGTTACGCAGCTGGTAACCATCTTCGACCGTCTTCCTTGGGATATGCACATTCCCTTCGTCGTTTCCCCGTACTATTCTGGTTTTGAGTCCTGGTAACTGTGTTCTACTTGCTTTGAACAATTACTTGATCAGCCACGTCAGCGTTCCTCAGATAGTTGCCGTTGTTATTCCCAGCTGATGCAAAATACCCGCTTTAG
>APFE031189581.1:0-10500 GCA_000404065.3 Pinus taeda
ACTATATTCCTATATGAAGGATTCTCAAGCTTCCCTTTCGAGAAATTATTAAAGATATCCATATTTATGCATGAAAATCAAGATACAAAAACCAGGTTAACTTATCCTTTATGCATCAAAATCAAGAAGTCAACACAACTCATCTAACAAGACAATCTTTCAAGAGATTATATTTTTCAAGAAAGTTAACATGACCATTTTCTCTATGTACACACAAAATCACAATAGCTACCCTTATGTGCATGCAACATGTGTCTTTCCTAACACAATTACTTTTACTCAATGGACATTATCTTTTCATGAAACACGTAAGGTTCTTGATATGATATGAACACTATTCATATATCTTTCAAAAATAGGAAACTCTATTTTTGTTTCAAGAAATCTACTCATAAAAGCCATCCTCTTCATACGTGAAGTATGCACACTTTCCTAAAAGGAAAACTATAGAAATAAATATCTATGAGCCTAGAAGCACTTCACTAGCTAATTAGATCATGCATGTAATGCATAATATTTCACATGAACTTAGAAATTAGCTCGTATCGCAATGCCATTAGCATATATCCTTTTTCAAGAAACTTTTATAAAAATACTTATTTTAATTCAAGAAAACTTGGCCACTTTTCACGCTATGTCCTCAGGATGTTTATACTCTTCTTCTTCTTTTCTCAAGAAGATATTTTCGCTATATTTAACAAGGATTTTATTCCAAGAAAATGACGAGAGACAAGCATTTTACACACAAGACTCACATGTAGTCTTTGTGAGAAGAACTACCTATTTTCTTTACCAAGAAAAACATAATCACTATTTAACTGCATGAATTAACATTTTTCTTTACCAAGAAACATGTAAAACAATTATCTTTTACTGCATGCATTAAAATACTTTTCTTCACCCAGAAAACTTATAAAATATTCAGTCTTTAACTGAATGTATTAACATGTTTTCTTTACCAAGAAAACACATAAAATAATTCAGTCTTTAACTGCACCCATTAACATGTTTTCTTTAATATGCATTCTATTTTCCAAGAATGCAATATTTACTTCTTTTTCTTTAATATGTCAAGAATGAAATATTTAATTCTATTTCTTTAATATGCATTCTCTCTTCCAAGCATGCAATGTTTACTTCTATTTCCTTAATATGCATTCTCTTTTCCAAGAATGCAATATTTACTTCTATTTCTTTAATATGCATTCTCTTTTCCAAGAATGCAATATTTACTTCTATTTCTTTAATATGCCAAGAATGCAATAGCTATTGTTTGAATATGTATTCTCCTTACCCCAAACTAGCTATTTCTATGAGCAAAATAACATATACTTATCTCTTTAGTTGACCAGAGAAATCCAAATCATGCGTTCCAAACATTCCAGGAGGAAGTTGAGCGTGAAGCATCAAAAGTCATGCATTCTAAACATTCCAAGAGGAAATTTGAGCGTGAAACATTCAAAGATGATCTACGTAAGAGGGATATGATATGGCTTGCCAGAAGTCACAGTAATTATGGAGTGCACTAGAGCTGCGGCAATGGCAGCCTTAACCTGACCTCCTTGCAGAAAGGCTTCCGCCTGGCTATGAGAACCCTCCCGACCGCTGCATGCCTCGCTTTTCTTTCAAAGGATCGGTTTCCAATGAAGCACTGTCACCACTACCCCAAAAAAGGAATGTTGTCCCCTTTCATAACATAGGAACAAGCATCTGCACCTTTTCCCAACCAAAAAGGCAATTTCGGTGGAAGTTTATCTCCCACACCGTTAACTCAATTAATTGGCTTCTTGATTTAATTGCCGGCGTTTCTTTTCTTGATTTCAGGAATATCAAGAATTAGTTTTTTTTTGTAACTGATTCATAATTTAAAATTACTTTTACAATGACTTATTACGATAGGGATGTTACACCTTCAGACTTGGGTAAACCTGTGATAGAATCCATTGAAACCTCCTCCCAATGTTGGCTTGGAATGGATAAAGGTTGTAATAGACCTAGGGTCTTAATTGTTTCAACTTTATTTTGTTGGAAAACCAAACATTCTGCCACAAAATTTTTAATATCTGATTTAAGTCCATCCCAAAAAAAATCCTTCTTAACCCTGTGGTAAGTTTTTAGAAATCTAGAATTCCCTCCTAAGGGAGAGTTGTGCAATTCCCTAAGAATATTTTGTTTGAGTTAGGAAAGCTTACATAGGTTTAACTAAGCTTTGTACCATAATGAAGCATTTTTCCAACTAAATATATCAGATGTACTGGGATCTTGTTGTAGCTTTTGAATGGGTTCCCACATTCTTCGTCATTCCTCCATTCATCCCTTTCTTTGTTTATCAAATCTGGTTGGATAATAGAAATGTCACAAAGAAATCCTTCCACATCCTCATCGTCTCTTGAGAGTGCTTCTGCCACAACATTTTGCTTCCCTTTTTTGTAGATGATTTTGAAGTCATTACCCAACATCTTTGTGACCCAATTTTGCTGCTCTTCTAAAGATAATCTTTGTTCTAAAAAGTATATAAGACAATCATGATCTGATTTTACCTTGAAGTTCCTTCCCATTAGGTAGGGTCACCATTCCTTAAGTGCATGTAGTATTGACAACATTTACTTCTCATAAATAGCTTTGTGTAAATACTTTCCTTTGATTGGATGACTTTCGAAAGCAACGGGTCTTTCTCCTTGCATTAAAACAACACCAATTCCATTTCCTAAGATATCGCATTCCATAATAAAGGTTTTTGTGAATTCCAGTGTAGCTAAGACCGATGCTTGGCACATTTCCTCTTTAATATGTTCAAAGGCCTTCGTTGCTTCTAGAGTCAATGAAAATTCATATTTATTTAATAATGTTGTTAGACGTGCTGCTATTCTCCCATAATTCTTAAAAAACTTGTGATAATACCCTGTCAACACGAGAAATCCTCGTAGATGCTTTATGGATGTGGAGATTTTCCATTCCTTAATGGTTTTAATTTTGCTATGGTCTACCTTAACACCTTCATGAGATACAATGACCCAGATATTCCACCTCTTTTACTCCAAAGAAACATTTGGAGATTTTTGAATATAATTGTTTCTCCTCCAATAGTTTGAGCACCCTGTGAACATGTTGAACATGATCCTTCCATGACTTGTTGTAGATTAGTATATCACCAAAAAATACTAACAAAAATTTTCTAAGGAAGGGTTTGAAAATGGAACTCATCAAACCATGAAATGTTAAGGGCAAAAGGCATGACCAAAAATTCATAGTGACCCTCATGAGTTCTAAATGTTGTTTTTGGAATGTCTTCAGACTTCATTCTGATTTGATGATATACTGAATGAAGATCCAACTTGGTGAAGTAAATTAACCCATGGAATTCATCCAATAATTCATTAATGACAGGAATAGGATATCTATCTTTAATAATGAGTTTGTTGAGCTCCCTATAAGCTAGACACATGCGCCATGATCCATCCTTCTTGTGAATCAATACTACTGGAGCAGAGAAATAACTTTGACTAGGTTGAATTATACCAGCCTCTAGCATTTCTGCAACCATATGTTCAATTTCACTCCTTTGGGTATAGGGACATCTATAAGGCTTGATGTTTGGATGAACACTTCTTGGAATCAAATGAATAGCATGATAATGATCATGAATAGGTGGGAGGACTTTGGGAGTCTCAAATACCTTGGAATGACTACCCAAGACTTTTTCAAGATTAGGAGAAATAGATGATTTTGATGTGGGAACCTCTAGTGAACATAATTGTGCAATTATGACTCATTGTTCTTTCTATAGAAGCTTTTTCATTCAATTAGAGCTGATTATCCTTCCTGGTTTCCCTACGATACCCCTTAATTCAACTTCCTTTCCTTTTGAAGAAAATTTCATGAAAGGTTCTTGAAAACTAAAAATTATTGTACCCAAGGATTGTAGCCATTGGACTCCTAGTACAACATCAGCACCACCCATTGGAATGGAAAGCATTGGGCTATTCAATCATATTCTCCCATGGATAGCTTGATATTATGGCACTTTCCTGAGCAAGTTATGGTTCCTCCACTTGCAACCATCACTTGAAACTCTGGTTCTGGATATAGGAAGAAATTCAATTCCTTGGCTATCTTACGATGAATAAAATTGTGGGAACTGCCCGAATCAATCAACACTATTACCTTTTTCTTCTTGATATGCCCTTCTATCTTGATAGTTTGAGGAGTAGTAATTCCTACCAATGCATTACAAGATATGGTAAAATTCATTTCTTCTTTCTCTAGGGTTTGTTCCTGGTCTATATCCTCTTCTTCTAATGTTTCTTGTTCCATTTCTTCCTCCTCTTCACAATCTATGTAAAATAATTTCTTCTTAGCACATTTATGACCTTTAGTGTATTTTCTATCACAACTGTAACAAAGCTCTTTTGCTCTTTTTTTGTCCAATTTTTGCGGTGTCAACCTTGTAGGTTGTGGATGGCTAGGGGCCACAACACTTCCATCTTTATGATTGTCAGTGGTAGGCTTCCTTGTTGCTGTAATTTTGCTCTCCATTTTTCTTGCCAACCTGAATGCCTTCTCCAATGAATCAGGTTCCCAAAGGCGAACCTCATGTTGGATGTTATCCTTTAAAGTCCCTGTGAACACATCAATCCTATGCTCCTATGGAATATATTTTACCTGTGTATTGAATTTTTGGAAGTCCTCAATGTGCTCCATCATTGAAATTTTTTGTTTGAGATTTATCAATTGGATTAAAAAAGTGTTTCTTTTTGTATCCTCATAATGTGCTATCATTTCATCTGTAAAAATAGCCCAAGTGACAATTTGTTTATGAGAGAAAAACCATCGATAACATAGAAACTGATTTGGTTCCAAATATAAAGTTGCAATGCGTACCTTTTTTGTGTTTTGGACATTATGGAGATCGAAAAATTGCTCCATTTTGTAGTATCCATGTTGTGGGATCCTTTTCATGAAACTTCCTCATATCGATCTTTGGAACATGGTAGTTCTTCGATCCAATGTTAGAGTCTATGAAATAATGACTAAAATTTATTTTGTTCTCATCATGAGTTTCCTTTACTACTCTTTCGCCATTAGTAAGCATTTCTTGTAGAATTTTCGTTAGATATTCCGCCTTAGCTTCCATGTCTTTCTTTAAATCATCAATTTTTGTCCTGATGATGGATCCCCTTTGGGGTTCAAAACATCGACATGATGAAAAAGATAGTGTGGATAATCCGGGTCATATTTTTCCAAAAAATGACCATAGAAGTTTAAAATTTAACATCTATCTTAGCTTCCACACCATATATCTTAGCTTCTACGTCTTTATTTAAACCATCCATCTTAGCTTGTGTTACTTTTTGTGTGAGTGAAATTTGTTGCACTTTTTCTTGTAATTTTGATATATCATGTTGCATTTCTTCCTCTTCTTCATGATTCATGCTAGAGATTTCAGGTTTCTTATTAGGTGTTTCTATTTTCATTCTTCGGGGCATCAATTCCTTCAAACTAATTTTTCAAACCAAACTTATGAAAAAAAAAACTAGACACCTTTTTTTTCTTTGTAGGAGCTCAATATTGAATTACTATAACTTTGTAATTTCGGATCTCCAAGGTCCAAAATTGCAACTTGCAGTATCCGTTTATGCCCTCTTTCTAATTCCACCAGTCTGATCGAAATTGGATTCTCCAAGAAAGAGTTATGCCCCACCTCCCAAGATGACCTACTTATATACTTGTTAAGTAGAGAAAACTTGTAATTTCAATCTGATGCTTAGAGAGTAGGTTATGACGATTTTCCCAAGGCCACCTGTTTAGAATGTAATTTGGGAGTTTGCAAAAACCCCAACTTCCTCATATTATATCTCCTCAAATATAGTGAGACAAGATCTAAAATTCAGACCCAAGTGTCACCATGATTTCACCTCAAATGGGTTTTAATTTTAGAGTATGAACCTTCGTAGAAAAAAAATTTGTAGTGAAAATTCGACGATGACCTATTTAAGATGAAATTTTGGAGCTTGAAAAAACCCTAACTTCCTTAGATCATAGCTACGAAAATATATCGAGAAAAGATATGAAATTCAGACCCAAAGTTTAGAGCGATTTCCTCTCAAATGGTTTTTTTTTTAGCTTCTGAAACTTGGTAGTGAAAACATTATAGTGAAAATGTCACGATGACTTGTTTGGAGGAGCAAAACACTATAATCCAAAGCTCTCATACCAAATGTTATGAAACCAGCTCACAAATAGATAGAAAAAATAGATCAACAACTTAGAAACCAGCCTCTTAGAGGGGGAAACCTCCTTTACATTACACAAATGAACAATTCTTAAATGATACGAATGGAAAAACCTCCTTTCTATATATAGGAGTCTAATGGGTCATAATATAACCAAATCCAACTAAACAATAATAATATAAGGGCAACGAAATAACAATAGTGGGCTTCTATGGGGCACAATAATAACAATAGTGGGCTTCTATGGGGCGCAATAATAACAATAAGGGATACAATGACAATAGTAATGATGGAATCACTAGTATTATTGATCCAAAATGGATCCAAATACCCTCTAATTCTTCAAAAATCATTTAAAAGACAAAAACAATCGCATAAGGGGAACCTTAAAAATGGCAGAAAAACACTATCGGGTGGCAAAAACATGAAGAAAATAGTAAAAATGGGTCTATTGGAGGCTTGAACAGTGAATGGATAGAAGTCATTGGATCTGGCTGATCAATGGTCCAGATCTGATTGCCAAATCGCAATTGGCAGTGGCAAGCAGAGGATATCGGTGCATATCATATAAAAATTGCAATAGCATTAATCGGGGTCAACGAGGATTGTCGATAATGAGGACCACTGATCAAGCGCACAAATTGATGGCCCAAGTTGCATCACAATATCACATTGGCAATTGTTAGTAGAGTGCTTACCAAACAACTTGGGGGTATGTACAATGTGTAATTGCGATCAATCACATCGCAACATCGCATCGAAGTAGCTTAATGGAGTGGGGACGGTATAAACATAACTCGCGATAGCTGGACCCGATGGAAATATAGGTGATATGTTATGTATTTTCAAGTCCGGAAAACTGCATTTTCCTTTGTATTTGAGTTTTTTTCCAAATAATTAAAATACAAATGAACTAGGTCGATGCGATGAAACCGTTCCTGAAAATGGTTTAAGAATGCTTGTGTATAATTTTTCAAGTATGATATGGGTCTTTTTGCAGGATGTTACAGTGTTTTAATGTATTTATAAAATACAAAGGGAAACCTTGGAACAGGGCCGAAGCGACTTGTGATAGCGATTAAAAGGAGGACACGATAGGAGAATAGGATGGATTTATAAAAATTTGAAATCCGATGAACAGTGTTTTGGGCGGTTTTTCTGGTGTTTAAATGCATTTCTCTGTGTAAACAGAGAGCGGCCATTTCGGAGATTTCAAAGGCCCGATGCACTCTTTTGTTACAGAACAGGTGGCCACCTTCCCTAAAAGGAATTATGTGATGATTGCAAATGCTTAGAAGAGGGATTCGAGTGGACAGAGGACGAGAGACAGAAAGCCAAGAAGAGAAAATGAACAGACAGTGTAGATTGGATTTAAAGGAACATATGATAGAAAACAGAGGAAAGAAGTGTTGATACAGAGCAAAGACACAGACAAAAAGTGATAGCAAGAGTTTGTGTACTCAGAGAGGCTTGAGGGGTTCAAGCAAAACTCTTACTGTTGTATCTGTTGTGTGTTGAGACTCAAATTGAGCTCATAAGACATAATAGAGAGGTCACCATTGAAGGCTGGACCAGGAGATGTAGCCGAGGAGTATTGGGTGAACTTCTTATTAAACTTGTTGTGTTTATGTGTGTTATCTATTATGCTTCTTTACTACTTCATTGTTTATGTATTTCACAATCTCATCGATCCATTACATAAAGTAACATAGGAACATCCATGCACATGAGTCTGTAATACCTTAATAATTGTTTAAGATCTCATTTTTAGATCAAGTGCTATCAGAGCATTAGGTTTGCTAAGGTTAGAAAAGCTTGTGTTGGATTGTTGAATGCTAAGTAGGTCAAAGCTCAAATTAGGAGAAGGAGAACTGGTTGAGGTTAACCCAGAAATTAGGAGAGTCTATCCTAGGAGGAAAATGGGAGAAGAGATTCCCTTGGAATCAGAGTCTCAGTTCATGGATAGTTTCATGACCATGAGAGCCATGGTAGAAGAGATGTATCGAGAGTTCAGGAAAGGTCGAGGTGAAAGTACTTCAACCTCAAAACTAGATAAAGGAGCAAAAGAACCTTCTCTAGATGCCTTAGAAGGCAAAGGGAAAGGAGAAAAGCCTTCTACATCAACACCTAATAGCCCTGAAAATAAAAATAAGAAAAAATCTTTGATTAAATTAGATGTAAAATTTGATTTGCCAATATATGATGGAGAATTAAATGCAGAAAAGCTAGATAAATGGATTAGACAAATCGATGAGTACTGCAAGGTGCAGAACATTGAGTCAGAAAGGAGTAAAATTCAGCTAGCCAGCCTTCGCCTTGGAGGAACTTCCTTAGTATGGTGGGAAGGCATGATACAAGACGATTTGAGGAAGCATGGTAAAATTCTTTCTACCTGGAGTGAATTTGTTTCTGCTATTAATTTTTTTTTCTATCCACTAGGTTATATGCAGCAAGCTATGATGAGTTGGTAAACTCTTCGCCCATTAAAGGGGCAAAGTGTACAAAGCTATACCCAACAATTTAGAAAAAAAAAATTAATTCTAGGCATTTATTTAGACTCACCTGAAACTTTGCTGAAGTATATAGGTGGTCTACATTGCTATTTGAGAAACACCATTCTCATGTTTAATCCTACTAGCATAGATGAGGTATCTGTTTAGGCTACACATCTAGAGGTTAGAGGCAAGAATTTGAACCGAGAGATTGGGGGATCATCAAAACCCACTGGAAGCAAGAACAAGGAAAAGAGGAAGCATAAATGGAAAGAGAGGAAGGAGAATGCTGTACACAAGAACAAAACTTCATGCACTCACTGCAAGAAGGATGGACATGATGATGAACATTGTTGGTCTTTACATCCAGAGCTGAAACCCAAGAAGTTCGATGGAAGGAAGAAGAAGACTGTTGCTGCTATACCGAAAGATTTGGGGTCAGACTTAGGCGATGAAACAACAATCACATCTACAGGTATAAAAGGTAAAAATTCTAAAGCATCTACTAGTTATTCTGCAAAAACTATTGATAGTGAAGAAAATGAGAGGAAAATACATGAGCTTTTTCATATTATAGTTATTTCCAAGCATCAAAAGATTGATACTTTATTTGTAAGTGGCTCACAAGTAAACTTGATTTCTGAAGCAATTGTAAAGAATTTGGGATTACTAACCACACCTCACAAGAAGCCATATCCATTAGGTTAGGTATGTGATAAAGCAAAGGTACAAGTGACTAGACAATGTAAACTTAGGTTTGCTATTGGGTAAGCATTTGTAGATGAGGTTGAGTTAGATATAATTCCCTTGGATATATGTGGTATTGCTTTAGGAAGTCCTTACTTGTATGATAGAAAAGCTATTCTCTATAGAGCTGAAAAGAAGTATCAATTCACCAACGATAGAATAGAATATATTGTAAGAGCTCATAAACTAAAAATAATTATACTCTCGTAAACTCAGGGAAGATGTAAAGAATTGTAAATACATGCAAGCAATTTTTACTGATGGTTGTAAAGGAAAAGAAACCTGATAAAACCAACGTATTTATGGGCTGTGATGCTAAACATAAAGCTGATTTAGAAAAAGTTGTTTCTGAATATGATATCCTCTTTCAAGAACCTAAAGGTCTGCCACCCAAAAGGGAAGTTGTACATGATATTCATTTGTAGCAAGATGCTCTATTACGTCACATCAGAATGTACATGTTATCCGCTTTAGAGAATGTAGAGATCAAGAAGCAGGTACATGAGCTGCTCGAGAAAGGGTTCATAAGAAAAAGCACATCACCATGTGGATCTGTAATCGTGTTGGTGAGAAAGAAAGATTCTTCGTGGAGGATGTTCATTGATTACAGAGCACTGAATAAAATAATGATCAAGAATCATTATTCCCTTCCTCGCATTGATGATTTATTGGATCAGCTGAAAGAAGTTGTTTAATTTTCCAAGTTGGACTTTTGTAGTGG
The DNA here is from genome assembly GCA_000404065.3 of Pinus taeda. Classification (NCBI taxonomy): domain Eukaryota; kingdom Viridiplantae; phylum Streptophyta; class Pinopsida; order Pinales; family Pinaceae; genus Pinus; species Pinus taeda. The sequence goes on from APFE031189581.1 coordinate 10,194, forward strand.
TTACCATCAGGTCAGAGTAGCAGAGGAAGATGCATGGAAGACTGCTTTCAAAACAAAGCAAGGGCTGTATGAATGGCTAGTTATGACTTTTGGCTTGACTAATGCTCCTCGCACTTTCATGAGAGTTATGAATGATGTAATCTGACCTTTTATTGATTATTTTGTAATTGCATATTTAGATGACATTCTTATTTTTAGTAAAACATGGGAAGAACATTTGAAGCATGTAAAGCAGACTCTAGATGTTTTGAAAAAAAGAAAATCTCTATGTTAAGTTATCAAAATGTGAATTTGGCAAAACATATTT